>OZ017741.1:290123900-290261400 GCA_963969285.1 Odontomyia ornata | reverse complement strand
AAATCGTAATTTGAATATTCATCTCGTGCTTGGGCGTGTTTTTATTGACGGAATTCTAAGAAAACATATTAAAGTTTCCTCAGCAGACAATTTCTATTTATTCAATTATGCTATGAATCAATTTTCTCAATTATCATCATTCAAAAGAAAATTTGTATTAGATAAACAACATTCCATGCTGTTTCTCTACGTTTGATTTAATAGCTTTTATTCCCTATTAAAAAAAATTATTTAATCTTTAATAAAAACAAATATTGAACCGTGATTTTTTTCTGTGAATAGTAAAAGAGTTTCTTGGCAAAAAATAAAACACATTAAATATTCCATGAAATGTTCAAACTTATTTCTTATTCGCTGTGCGAAATTCTTTTTATTTGAGGTGCGAAATTTTGCAATAAATTAACTGAACTGAGTCGTGTCTCGTCATGAGTGAAGGGCGTTCAAAGTGGCTCTTGTAACTTGAAATTGTGCTTCTGTAATGCATCAAATTGATTATTCACACTTGAAATCTTTCCAATTTAATTGCATCTGATGATACAGATGCAAGTACTGCAGCAACGAATCTGCCTCCAATTATCACCAACCCCCGAGTCATTATAGGTCAAAGATTACATGATGATCGTTCCCAAATGTTGGCCTTACAATCACGCCGCGAATTCCTACGATGTAAATCATCTTCTAATTTAAAGCTTATAATCAATTTAGAGTACAAGCTACAAAGTTGTTATCACACACGATCCCTCAAAAGATCGGTTTCGTCGCACTGCATCAAATCTTCAAATCAAACACACGTTCAACTTGGTTTGATCGATTTGAACAATGAGGCGCTAATAAATGTACTTGGATGTACACGAGCGCACTTTGATATCTCTTCATATGCGCGCTCATATGTGTAAAGTTAAATTCAAAGCCAAGTTTCATTTACTTATCCATATAACATACAAGGAGCATTTGTACATAATTTTAAAGCTTTAACATGTTAAATATCTTCCGACTTCGACTATAAATAATCGTGAATGCTTTTACGATCGGGTTTTTTGTATTTTGGATTTTCCACTACTTTTAATCTTACTCTTATGTATGCTTGCTAGTCAGTTCATTTGAACAATCAAAACGGTTAAGACGTGTAAAATTCGCGAAGAAGAAGAAAATTATTTAAATCAAAGAAAGATATTAAATAAGATTTAAAGTGGTTGCAAATATTAAATTTATTTTTAACAGTGCAATAAACGGAGTTGCAAAGCGTTTTTGTGAGGAATTTTTATTGCAGTTTGTGTTGAAATTATCGCTCGTGGGAGTTTTAATTGTGAGTACACACATGTGAAATATTAAAGTGCATTCAGGTGCGAATAAATGTTACATCAGGTGCTAAAATTGTCGCGAGTATAATAGTCGTTTCCGCGTAGTACATTCATTTCAGTGATAATTATATAGAAAAGTATACATTTTAATTCAAACAATAGTTAATTATTTTATGAAGCGCTTACAATTCGATTGTTCTAAGGTCATGATCTTAATTCAATTTTTATTCAAATAATGTCATACTTTCTATGAATTTTCCATCACCTCTATACAAAGCCTTCAATTATTTAGTGCCCCCTTGAAAATTTTGTTTATTCATTCAAAACCAGCATTTCTGCTGAAGTATTGCAAAATTTTAACTATTCCAACTCTCTCCGCAAATAAACTTTTGCAATGTATACTTGCGGTCGACAGGTTTATTTTGGCAAATCAAATAAACACTCGGTCGTTCCCGTGACAGAAAATGAACTCTAATTGCCGAGTAAAACAATAAATCTGATCAATTACATTATAAAATTGATTTACAATAATTTTTTGATTATACAGCTAACAACGAGCCCGATACATGCGTACTCTCAAATGCCGTCAATTAATTTGTTTACAACAATTTGGTGTGATTTGTTGTTCTGTGGAATTTGATTCAGTGGAAATTTAAGTTCGTGGGTTGACTGTAGTAAATTTTTTTCTTTTCGGGGGGATTTTTAATTTTTTGGGAAAATCAATTATCAATTTCGATTTGCGATGAATAAGAAATAATATGAGGAAATTATTGAAAGTAAATTTTCGTCTTCTATTTATCTCAAATTTAATTATTGACGCAAGTCTTCATGCCTTTGAAAATGATATTAAATTCAGAAAGAATGGCGATCTTTAATTTACGTTTTACAAACTTTTCTTGTGCGAGCTTGGTCGTGTGCATGGATATCATTTTCTAGAATTTTTCAGTATTACCTTGGTTGAGAGTCATCAAAATTTTATGTCCCTCAGCACGCTCCAAAATGCTATGGAGAGATAAGTTAAGAAAATACACTGAATCTGATCGCTTGATAAAACGATAACGAACCATACGCTGAGATTTAGGTTGAGGATAAAGTGGGTGTCTGATAACAAGGTCAGGAAAATTCAACACTTTACTTTCCGATCCTTTTAGCAGTATACATATATGAGAACTTTCAAAAATGTTCTTCACTATAATTATAAAACAAGTAGAGTAGGCAGGAGTGGGCTCCTACCAGCAGGCCCGGACAAACGATGATTTTAGGTGCAGGCAAAAACTTGTTTGTCTTCTTTGTCTTCATAATGAACAACGTTTTTTGTTATCAATATCATTATTTATTTATAATCTATATACAACCAATCAATATTTCGAAAAGTTTCGTATTTTCAACTAAAAATTTTTTTACATCAGCAGAAACCTATTCTACAAATTTACTTTTCTTGCCTTCATAAGGGCGAAATTTTTCAATGTTGTCGCAATGTCCAGTGTTTCAAGGATTTTTTTTCAATTGAAATGGTAGCCAAATCACATAATCGTTCTTGAGAAATAGACGATCTTAAATAGTTTTTGATCAATTTTAGTTTGGAAAAACTTCTTTCTCCACTTGCTACGCTAATTGGTAAAGTTAACAAAATTCGCAAAGATACAAAAACGTTTGGAAAAGTATTGAATAATTTGTTTTTTTGTGATGTAATTCAACGCATTGAGTGGACTGGTTTCAGACGGAATCATTCGCGAAAGGATAACAAGTTCTTGATGTATTTCTTGTCCATCGATGTCACATTCTTCCCCATGTGTGAGAATCTTCTGTAAGTTCGAGCAGTTTTTCTCTAGTTTGGTTTTAAAAAGGTGTGGTATCCCGTGAATGTCATATAAAAAGATGAAATTGTCACTATGACTCTTCGTTTGCTGGAATCTCTCATCAAACGACGCAATAGCTACATCCAGTACTGCATAGTAGAAATTCACTTTAAAAGATTCTATTTCCGATGGAACTGGTTCATCTTGCTGCTCGTAAGCAAATTGCCTTTTCATCTTTCTTGGGCGAATGCGCGTTTCTCTTTCAAAATCGGGATTTGCATCAAGAATTTCCGCAAGTTCTTTGGCATCAATTATTGCAGAATTTAGGCTTTCTTCTGTTCTCATGCTTTTCAGGAAAGTTTTTGCACTGTCAATCAATTCCATAGCAGTTTCTAAACTGTTAGATATTTCTTGGAGATGTTTACTCACGAGGTTTATTTTGGACAAAATTAAATGCCAGACCACTAAGCTGCACAAGAATTTGAAATTTTTGAGTTTTTTTGCAATCCCTTTAGCAGTGTTCCTTGCAAACGCATCCTGCTTCTGATCCTCGCTTGCCTCAAACAAAGCATCATCGACCTCTCCAACATTAAATCTCAGGGGAGTGACTGCATCGATTTGACTTTCCCAGCGCGTTGTACTTAGAGGTTTTACTGTCAAAGCAGTTATGTGGTTTTTGAGGATACTCCAGCGGTAGGTCGAGGCAGAAAAAAAGTTGAAAACTTCTTGCACGATACTGAAGAAATCCAAAGCATCAAAACATGACTTGGCTCCATCGTTGACTACCAGATTGAGAGAATGGTTGCTGCATGGAACGAAAAACGCTCGTGGATTGAGTTCAAGAATTCGTTTTTATACGCCTACGTTTTTTTCTTTTATATTTGAACCGTTGTCGTAGCCTTGGCCGCGCATATTGTTCAACTACAAACCATCCAAATTGCTTTCACGAATCGAACTATCATTGTCATTTGCCCTATGTGACTGGCATCTGGAGTACAGTCCAAAATGATTGAAAAGTACACTGCTTCTTTCAAAGAAGATAGAATTTTTTCCTTAATTCCTTTCGAAATCAGAGAGATAAATTCGTTCTGAATCGTCTTGCTTAAATAAAGAGTACGAGTTTCTCTAGACGATTTTCTACGTAAATGTTCGGCTAACACGACATCGAACTTTGCTATGTATTCCACGAGCTTTAAGAAGTTGCCATTGTTGTCTTCAAAAAGAACATGTGATTTTCCTCGAAAAGCCAACCCCTGAGAAGCGAGAAATTGAACAATACAAAGCAGTCTTTTCAAAACTTCATTCCAGTGTTCAGTTTCAGCCCTGATAAGCCTTTGGTTTTCTTCATCGATGGTTTTGTTCAAATGCATACGATGCGATAATTCTTGCCAAGACTGTGTAGCTTTAATATGGTTTAGACATTTTTCATGGCGAGATAAATATACTGACATGTTTTTCCAGTCTGAGTAACCAGTCGATGAGAATACCGATATAGTTTCCGTACCAAAAAGGCGACAACAAAAGCAGTATATTTTGTCCTTTGCAACGGAGTAAATTAACCATTCTCTTTTGATTTGTTCTCCGTTACATAATTTTCGGAAACATTTTTCAATGTGAATTTTCTACCTGAAGCATCAGCTGGAAAATTCATGTCTTTAATTTGAGGTGGACCACGAATCACAAGAATTTGACGAGTAGAATCGGTGATGGTTACAGGCCATTCTCCACAGTCACTGGATAAAACTGTCTGAGACACTTCTATGTGTTGAATATCGTTAACGACTTCCTGATCGCTGGTCTTCAAAGAATCGTCGTTTTCTGCTTGAATCTCCAAATCTTTCACAACTGCATCCGTTTGATTTTTCATCTCTTTCTGTAGCAAAATAAAATTCATTTTTGAAATTCAAGTTTCATAATAGAATTTGTGATCATATTTATTTCACATTTCTACACAAAAATGTGTAGAGCTAAAAACACTACCGATACATTGTATCGATTGAGCATAGTTCAAATTAAAATTTTGGAATTACATGCTGTGAGTTTTTTTGAATATCTTTGAACTACTTTTCGAGTTGAATTTTTGCAGGGAACCAACTAAAAATTTGGACATTTTAGTAACTGAAACGTGATTTTTTTTAAGAAACGAAATTCCAATACGTATCACAAGTGAAGAAAAATTAGTTTGAAACAGTTATCAAGAATTTAAATACAATGTTACAGCTAATACAACATGATAAACATTTCTCTTGTGAACAACTGAATGGATTCTACAAATTTCAAAGTGAATTTTTTAATAATTAACATAGGTTTAACAAATTTCACAAGACTTCACAAAACTTTTTGAAACAATTTGTATCGATACTTACAGGATCTTTTGCTTTCCCGCTCACAGTTGCTTCTGTGTCCACTTCAAGTTTTTTCGCTTCGTTTCCATCTATTGAAGAAAGATCATCTTCCATCGTACTGCGTAACTAAAAAAAAATTTTCAATTTTCCAAATGCATTTAATTATGTTGATTGCACATTATATTTCTTATTAAAAAGTATTCTTTCGCTTGTTACTTCAAAATCTAATACTCTGACGTGAATTTTGTGAAATTTAATTTGAAAACAAAAATGAATCAGCTCACTGGCTTATGTACTATTGAAGGATTTCGTGGTTTTAATAAAAAGAAGGTTTTAAGAAATATTTTGGTTTTAATAAAAACATTTTGGAAAAACAATGTTGGAAGTTCATTTAGTAAAAAACTTTTCAAAATTGAACTATTCAAGCCACTTTTTACAAGATTATTTATAAAACTTAATCAGATTTTATTAAGATTTCAGCTTTTTAGAGAACTTTTATTAAAATGTTGAAATATTTCCAATAACACATACTGCGTCAAAAAGATTTGTCAAAAGGACATTTCAAAAAAGCGAAATTTAATAAAAATTTATCAATTTTATGGCGGTTATGATATCAATTTTATTACAATTCGAATTACTAGTATCACTTAAAAATGGTAATTCGTACAAGAATATTTACATAATTTTTTATGTTTTCGTGAAAATATGTCTTAAGTATATACTTACTTCTTTTAATGTTTTTCTGGTCACACTTTCTTCAGAATGTTTTTCAAATTGTTTCGCATCACTAGGATTCACTGGAGGAACGATGAGAAACGTTTTTAAGGCCTGCACTTGATTTCTGTTCTGTTTTTCGTTTTCAATCTTTCTTTTTCGATAAAAAGATCCGGAGGGTTTTTTTTCTGAGGATTTCCCGACATATTTGCATATTTTGTGAACAACTACAATTACAAAACTAACCAATATAAATGTAATAGTTCAACCGAAGCCACGAAAATGAAATCGCGCACATTCGAGCATACATCTGATTACCTGCATAGTCGGTCGCTGACTGAAATAGATCAAGTTCCCCCATGCAAGGAAAGCAAACGAAAAGGGATTCAAAGTAAATAAGATCGTTTCGCTCGCTTTTTGAGTGGGGTTAAAGGAATGAGAATTAAATAAGGTCTTTTTGAAAGCTTCAATGCTGGGGTATAATAATGCACAAAGACAAGCGCAAAATATGTTTTGATGGTGTGCAAACTGATGAACGATGGTTTGCTGGGAAGAAGCATCGTTTTTTGAGGTCACTCAAGTCGGATAAAAACAAAAGATGAGTTGCTTTTATCCACTATTCTCTGGCCAGTGAGAGGATGCATCCTGTCCCGACGAGTTTACGTTCGTCCTGCGCATTGCCCCACATTTCCCAAACGTGCGAAACCACCTCCCGCGACTCGGACTCGAACGGTACTATCGCTCCTGCTTATTCAAACGGCGCGAAGATCGAATTTTTCCTTTAAAAAAACTGCAGGTCTAGGTCTTACAATCTTTTGCGCCCTCATTTGGTGCCCTAGGCACAAGCATTTGGCGCTCTAGGTTCATCTACTTGGCCATTTGCCGCCCCTTAAAAATTTTACGAGCAGGCAACCGCCTGCTTCGCCTTCGCCTGAATCCGGCCCTGCCTACCAGAACGGATTTGTAACAATTCTAGGGTTCCCAGCAACTTTTCTTATGACATTATTAATAACTTGAATTATGAATCCGTTGAACATTCAAGAAATCGTTCAATTCAATATGGAAGGTTGAGGGTTTCTTTCATAAACACGAAAAAGCCGCCACTTTGTTCCATTTTGAATAAATTTTCAGAATACTTGGCCAATCAAACATTATTTGACATGTTTGATTGGCCAAGTATTCTGAAAATTTATTCAAAATGGAACAAAGTGGCGGCGTTTTCACTGTTTTTGAATTTTTCGTAGAAACATTATTTGACATGTTTGATTGGCCAAGTATTCTGAAAATTTATTCAAAATGGAACAAAGTGGCGGCTTTTTCACTGTTTTTGAATTTTTCGTAGAGTTCCGAAGAAAATTGTGGTGTCAAGGCTAATTTGAAATACATACCATCGTCAATCACATGTCTTATTTCCAAATAATTCATCTGGCTATATCTCACCTGATTATGATTCGATTTCAATGAAATTTTGTGGGTGTAATGTTCTTATGTTGATATAAAGGGCGATTCATTATGAGGTTTGATTTTCAATAGGCTTTTTTGACAGATTACGCGTGACAGGAGTCAAACTGTAATGCAATTAATGTAATTTTTATCCAGTATTGTTTGACAAATCATCATGGAAAAAAATACACCGCAACAACGTATCCAAATTGTTTAACTGTATTACGTAAATCAGCGATCGTGCGTTTTCGTGCAATTAGAGCAAATTATTGTGTGCATCGTCGACCTACCGAAACCACTATAGCCAATACCACCCGCACTATAGCTAATACCATCCTAGATCGTGCGATATCACAAGTTTAGATTATTTTCTTTGGGATTACACGAAGTCTCTGGTCTTCAAGGATAAGCCAGCTAAAATTGACGCTTTGGAAGCCAATGTTACTCGTGTCATTCTCAAGATACCGGAACGGGTCGTCCGAAATTAGATCCTCAGGATGGACTTCTTACGGCGTAGTCGAAGTCAACATTTACACAAGATAATCTTTAAAAAGTAAATGTCATAGACTGTTCTTTTGACTCACAGTAAAATGTTTACTTTAAAATGCAACTTTATGCCTTTTATTTGAGATTAAAAAGCAAAGCTCATAATGAATCACCCTATACATAATTATGAAATTTTCGGATTATTAAGGGTACCATTCCGAATTTATTTAGCATATAATTAAACTATTTCTAACAAAGTTGAGTGAATTTCTTCTTAGGTATTTTTTGCCGTTATAATCTTAAAGAGCCATCTCCTTGCTTATTTTCAGATCTTTCGATTTAAAGGTGTCCGGTCGCGAGGGGGTCAGAATTTTTCCGTGCATTCAACCCCCTGGGCCATCTGATGCAAAAATTTACTTTTTCGTTTCGGACTCCAAAAGTGCCAATCAAGACCTTTCATTTGATTCCCCATTCGACTGCCTTTGATGAAAAAAGCCCCGGAATGGTTCGATCACTAAAAAAAACCACTAATGGCCTATTCCCGGCTTGTCGAGCTGCCTATCACCACTTCCGCTAAAACTGAAACACCAACTATACAAATTGGGATCCCCGACAGAGGGGATTCTTGTACACTCGAACTTCCACTAAAAATCGACTAGGCAAATTGGAATCCCCGACGAAGAGGATTCTTGGACACTCTAACTTCCACTAAAAATCGACTAGGCAAATTGGAATCCCTGACGAGAAGGATTCTTGTACACTCCAGGCGTAATTTAAGCCTTCCAGCAACACTGCACACTCCACGCGTGAATACACTGGCTAAAAGCACTATCACAAAACACGAAAATTTCTTCCGCAATTTAAATGAAAATTCAAAATGATAATCTCAAGTATCATGCAAGGTTATTATATACTCAAAATCCGTACACTTACAAATCTTCCTTAATTCCTACGTTGGGGGCCTCGTCGATGGTCAAAATCCTCGCATTTTCAACTCTTCCGCTTCTACCCAATCAGTGTGCTTGCGGCGGAACTTCAACGTTGCTCGCTGTCTGAATCAATTTTTCCTTCGTTTTCTGAATCGATTTTTCCTCGCTCCTTCCCTTTAGTATTCGCGCCTGTTGTTCGTCGTGATTCCTCTATTCCGCATGTTCGTTCTTCTTCGCTGTCCAAATATTCCGCAGAAGAGACCGCATCCACCGTCGCTGGCTCTTTTATAACTTCATCGCAACGGCTCTTTGATTTGAGTTCAAGGCCACAACATCCACCACGGCTGCTCAATCTTACAGCGTTTTCCTTGGACGGGTACCCAGTTTTTCTTGGTGGCCATCTTTCTTTCGCGCACAGTCCTCTGCATTATCGATAACAACCATATCGACTTGTTTTGGTTGTAGTGTCATTTATTGTGTTGATACTTGTGTTTATGTGCACGAACGTCGGAAAATGTTGCAAATATTTAAGCCCATCGCGAAATATTTTAAAATAAAGACGGTACGCGTTTATGGTGGCGTATTTGGTTTACCTTATCGGGTTCCAGTGGCACTCTTCGTTACCGGTGCCATAATTAATTTCGGTGTGCCGGGCGGTAAGTCCAAGGACTTCGTAAGTACATACTTTGTTTTCATAAGCCGACACTGTTTTATTTTGAGGGAACTATTTTGTTGGAAGTTGTTTCATGCAATTATGCATACAATGCGTGGTGGCAATTGGAAAGTTGTTCGCACATGGGACAAGCTACAAAATGCGTTTCAGTGTTGCGGTACAATGAATGTTACAGATTGGGGTAGCATGCATAAGAGTATGCCAAAAAGTTGCTATTCATTAGTACGAGAAGATGCATTGGATCCGTATAAATGGGGAGAGTACTATGCTGATGGATGTGCTTCAATTATTTCTAATTTAGTCATAGATCGATCTGCAAAAGCCAGTTGAGTGAGAATTGTGTTCGCTATTGTTCAGATAACCGGTGGATTATGTGTCTTCCCTGGATTTTTGGCAGAAGACATTTATGTGAACTACGGCATGTTTAGTCCGCTAAATTTCTTAGTCATATCATCCATCTTAAGTATTGCTGAGAATTTGATTCTTTTCGCAGGAATTTTATTCTTATTCGTTTCATTTAAAAAGAATAAATGGTTATTTATTTTTATTAGACTCATTCTGGGGATCACCATCAGCATGGAGTTATCAGCCAGTATCGGTGGTCGTACGTTTAATAGCAATACACCTCACTATGTTAGAACGTTAGCATCGTATTCGATACCGTCGAAATGATGATAAACGATATAGCATCTTGACGTTGAGTAGCTTGTGCACCCCGGAGTCGTTTTTTGGGAGATGGCGCTTCCTTAGCTCCAAATTTTCCTGTCAATCCTCGTCGTGGGAGTGGAGTTGAAATTCAGTGGCGAAGAATAGCTGCTGCATTTTTTACTTAATCTTCTTATTGGTGATATACAATTTGGGCTTCATCAGAATCAAAAATATACTAATTCATGTCCAAATACACTACTAAATGTCATAAAATGACTTTTTCTCTTAAGGACTCTCCTATTAGTTTTAATTATATATTAAATGATGCTTTGCTCTCTGAAGTGTTCAGTCATAAAGACCTTGGAGTAACTTTTGATCCAAAACTCAAATTTGATGCACATATTTTAAATGTGATTACTAAAGCGTCTAGAGTTTCCAGGTTTATCCTTAGACATTTACATAAGTTCAATAGCATCTCTTCTTCTGTCCGCCTATTTGTTTGTCTTGTTCGCCCTTTGCTTGAATACTGTTCTGTTATCTGGTCCCCCCGATATTCCTATCTCGTGACTTCTTTAGAAACTGTCCAAAGAAAGTTCACGCGTTTTCTTTTCCTTAAGTTTAATTTGCCGTATCAGCCCTATGAAAGTCGTTTATCTTTCCTATCTCTTCCATCCCTAATATCCCGACGAACTTATTTAGACCAATGTTTTTTGTACAAACTCTGCTACCATCAAGTCCCGTTAAATATTTTTTCTGAGCTGCGTTTCTGACAAACATCTCGTTCATCTCGGATGAATTCTTATTTCGTTATACCATATGCTAGAACTGATTTATATTTCTTTTCACCAATCTTAAGAATCGTACGAAATCATAATAATCTCGAGCTTGGTCCTTTCCCCTCTTCTTACATAGCATTTAAGAATAAACTAAGAGAGTTACTACTAGTTTAACTTTTAATTATCGACGTTTTAGTATTCTTTTTCATTTAAATTTTGCTGATTGTTCTTTGCGTTCCATTTTGTGATTGGATTGTTTAGTCTGTAAGATGGAATAAATAAATAAATAAATAAATAAATGCTTCTAGAGGAATGAAGCCAATGGTGAGACAAGTCTCAATGTACCCATCTGATAGAGTGAAACGGCTGCGAAATCCAGGGAAATTTCGCTTAAAGTTACACACTTTGCGATTTTACTACGAACAAGCTTAAAAATGAATGTATCGACTCTCATCATTTTGGCCGCTTGATAAATTCTTCGATTCGATATATAGTGTTTCCAATCTGTTTCAGGCTTTCTTTACAGACCAATACATCCTTTCGAAACCTCTTAACATTTCCATTGTACTAGCACTATGATCATATCAAATTGGACATCCATGTGTCGAAATTAATCTAACCAGAGCCTTGTAACAGGTAACTTTAACCTTTTGATCAATGTATTGAAACGAAAGAGTCGTCGAAGGGACTTGAAAACTTTAAGCGTTTTACTGAGTATCGTTTTGACATTCCCATTATAGTACAGATACTGATCAAGATAAACACCGAGGTATCCAACATAGGGTTTATGTGGAACCCATTCTGAACTTCCCTCACCAACCATAATGGGGAAATCTTCCCGATTAAGTTTCAGGTCTTTACTGATCAACCGAAGGTATGTCTGAAACAAAATTTTCCCACATTCACCAATCGTCATTCACCAATTGTCTGTGTAGCCTGGACATGAACATTTTCTGAGGGCTCCTTTGAACAACTAATGCCTTCCGGTCTGCCGTATAAATTATTGGTGCATCAGCAAACGAAACTTATGATCGCATTAGCAACACCTTAAAATCAAAGCCGTTTAATACGTTGAAATGAATGTGAAGAAGAGCAGAGGCGCAGTAACTGTTCTTTGTTGTAAACCATTCAAGGCCTCAAAATCGGGTATCTCGTCAGATTCCCATGAGCTACAAGAAACGATTTTCCATACAGCATATTAAACATCATGGCGACAAGGTGCCCGATTAACCTGTCCTGAAGAAGTTTAGAAATCAATTCGTCTAAATAAACCGCATCGAATACTTTCTCTATATCAATAAAACATGCTCTAACACATTCTCTATTATTTAGTTTCTAACATATGTCCGAGATTACTTTCGCATGTATGGTTGAATGCCTGGCAGGGAAACCACACTGGCAATTCGGCATCAACTCATATTTTCAAATTGGATATTTTTTTGCAGTTGGGAAGTGAATGCAATTTACACACTGGGTGTATGGCTCCCATTCTCGCGAGCGACTGGACTACCCACTAAACATCTCCCTAGCCTGAAACGGTTTGACATATTATTCGGACCATGTCACGCATTCCGTGAGGCGCCTTCCAGCTAGGGGATCCCTTCTCTAGCAGGAGAGGAGGGAGGACGTCCCATCCCCGACTTTACCGATTGCTGTGAGTCCCTTTGATCAATGCGGTCGTTTAATGCTTGTTTCAGTATCACTTCAAACACCTTGTTAAAGTTAGGTAGCGAGCTGATTGGGCGATAGCTTTCAGAGCACGAAGATTCTTTTCCTTTCTTCAAGATCAGAAATGCCTTGACCTTTTCCATTGATTTGGGAAATACAACTTGTTCAATATATTGTTGAAGAATATGCAATAATTTCTAATAGTAACCTCAGGAAAATGTCGTAGTACTATATTGGGAATACCGTCAATACCACATAATTTCCTGTTGTTTATCCTGGAAAATATGAAACACAAGTCTTCATAACTGAAAAAACAATCAAGAAAAGTTTCACACAGTGTGAGGTCGGAGGTCAATTTTTCATTGAAATGAACAATGGATTCACTGTTCAGGCTTGATTTGAAATTTGAAACTTTTGCTTCAACGACCTCTAAAAGTGTTTGTGTCCCTCTCTCAGGATTTGGTAGATGCCCAACTCAAAAAGGATTCAGAAATACACTTTTTGGATTATTGGTGGCGTTCAGCCATGATATACGCTGGGAATTCAGGCCACCGGCAAGATTATAATAACTATGCAGCCTGTTCAATTCGAGTAGTTCAAACAAGGAATTGAACTCCTCCTTGAACTTGAGAACGTTTCGACCAATTGCATAAGCAGACACCTGGCAGTGAAATTTTGTTAATGGACACTTCAAGAAATTCAAAACTTTTGAATTCGACTTTATCAATATGTTGGAACAATAGGTACTTCTAACTAATATCCCGATGCCACCTCCTCCATCACCGTTTATCCTATAGTTTTTCTACGAATTCAAAATCCTTGAATGTTATGGAGTGCCATAAATTGAGGCAGGATTCAGTGAGAAGCATGATGTCAGGCTTTTGCTTGATGAGGAATTTCACGAGACAGTCACGTCGATGTAGACGTTGTTAACGTTGTTCGAAATGAAACGAAGCCCATCGGTGGGATATGACTGGATGACAAATTAATTGGGGACTTGTTGTCCTAAATGTTGAAAAACAAAGGTCATTTTTTCATCTTTTTTGTTAATTCTTGTCGAAAGTGACTCAAGTTGTTGATACATTTTAACAAGCTGTTCATCATTGATACTTAAATTATTTTGTTGTCTGCTGGTCCTCTAGCGGTGTAAGCAAATGATACCTCGGGCTTGACGAAATTGGACACTGTGATGTACTTTCGTTTGTTTTGGAATAAATTTAACTTTCGTATCTTGATGTCGGGGCATCTTCGATATGATGCTGGATAACCAAAAACACAGCAGTTCACTCAGTATAATTTTTCTTTTGGCTCCGTCTGAGCCAGTTCGCACCCGCTGGGGGTATGGGCATCTTAACAATTTATACATCTATACTTCATGGCACACTTGGCAGCCGAACGACCGAATTTTTGGCACCTATAGCACTTGTTGACTTCTCTCTTCTGGAGACCCTCCCACCTCACCACTCGGAAGTTCAAGTACCTTATTTATTGAATGGCACTCGGACTGCTTTTGCTGGAAATTTGGATCAGGTAAAAAGGCAAATTTTTATTTTCGACCGTCAATCACCTTGTTGTGAAATTTTTAACAGCAATAAATTATATTTTTGTGTAGCTTCTTTGAGCACCTGAAGAAGATCGACCGTGTCTTCACCGCAGTCCAGACCCTTCAACAAAAAGGTCTGGTTATCGCTATAGGGGGTGTACGTGAAGTGCGGAACCTCTTCAGAATTCAAAGAACTTTTTGCTGTCTGAAAGTCAACCAGTGACTTAGAGTTGATAGTTAGAATGTCAGCATTTACTCTTTTTATTTCAAAATTATTTAATTTATTTTCGGCTGCTAACAGCCGAACCATATCTTTCCCACTTTGCCCAAAGACATTTATTGGTGGAACTTTTCCTTTTTCTGATTAACATTTACAGACAGACCAGTAGACAAAACTGTTGATTTGTTCTTCCTATTTTTAGTTTTTAAACATTCAATAAATGTATTATCAGGTTTCGTATAGAAATTTTCAGAATTTCAGTGAACTTCATCGTCTACAATGTTTATTGAATTATTTAGCCCAGCTAGCGCTGGATAATAATTTGTACTCACATTTGTTCGCCTGCGCTGAGGACATCTTCTTGGTTAGGTTCCTCTTGTGATTTCTTTGATTTTTCCTCATTGGTTACTTTTAATTTTATTTCCTTTTCTTTCTTTGTCGTTTGATTTCCTTCGTTGAAAGTCGGTTTGCCAACCAGCTCCTCTGGTGAATGAATTCTTGGTCTGAGTTCTTCAATTTCTCTCTTGACTTTCTCCACTTTGTCATTAGCTCTAACTAGTTGTTCAATCTCGTCGGCTGATAAAGTTTTCAATTTGCTTTTTTCTTCATTGTTTTCTCTTTTGAATCTTCGTTCTAAATGTTTCTGACCCGTCATTTTTGGCGATGGACATGATCATTCTATTTAATGGCTGAGGCCATCAGGCACTTCCATCTCATTGCTTTTGCAGCAAGATTCTAGGCAATATTCATTAAACGGAACTGCCCCTTGAATGGGGGCACATCGACGCATCGTCATCAACATACATAAGTAACAAAAATTGAATATTGGGAACATGTAGTGATTTTCTGGGAACGTACTATAAATGTCCGTAAAAGACTGCAGCGATGGTCTGCTGCCTCGGCGAGCGAAGATGTTGGTGTTCGTCGGAATTGGCCTTGTCTGAGGACGCGTGGCAGGCTAGCATTGCGGTGTCGTGGGGCGGGTTCTTTTCCCAAGCACAAGGGCCCACTTCAAAAAAATTTCGCATTCGCGAATAAAATGATCAAATGACGGTGTCGAGGCCGAGGTAACCTACCGAAGGGATGGAATGCTGAAATATAACGACAGGCCGAGCCTGGTGAACGCGCGAAAGACTCGAGAGGATCTCGTCATTACCATTTATTACTTACAACCCCTAAATAAGAGTGGGGCATCCAGGGGAAGCGGTGCTCCCCCGTTTTCCAAATTTGAGAAAAAAAAAACAAGATTTGTATGTGAAGATGTTCTTGTCCCGGTGGTAGGTTTTTCGGTTCTTAACAAAGATTTGCTGTTCTATTATTTGGTGCATATATTTTTTGTTTGTTTTTGCAGTTGCAGTTATTCATATAATTTATAGCGTTTTGTAGAGTACTTAAAAACTCCTCCGACGAACGCTTGTTGTTGGGGCAGGGTATAATTTTGTTCTTACATTCGTGACTCATTTTAAATCCAATCTTTTAACTCGATTTCACAAGTTCACTCCTGAATCACAATGTAATATCGCTGAAATTCAATCAAACCCACCGCACTCTAACGCGATGGCTATCCCACTCGTTTAAAATGCGAGTTTCGCTTCGAATCAATCCCACTTCACTCGACGAGCCTCTTCGTGGCGGTAACAGAAGATTCTCGTCGAGATAATCTAGCAATTGCTTCGCTAGACAGTGTCGCATAGGGGGTTGCCATTATCAATTTTTGTATTTGTAATTTATTATTATTATTATTTTTTTTGGAAAAACTTTTTATTGATAATGGGAGCGATGGTAGTGGCAGGGTTTTTTTGGATTAGTAATAATAATGTTAATAAGTTGCATATCATGGTTATTTCTATGAGATAGTAATTTATTCGAATAGGTCCTTCGATCAGTTTGCCTAGGTGGCTTACTACAAACACAGTCTCTTCGCATATATCCTTGAGAAAGGATCCAAGGGAGTAAATATGAATACAGTATCATACAGAAAATTTGATATTGTTTGATTTCAATCCATTTTTATTCACGACGTTTGAGCGTCCCTCTTATCCCCCGTGGCTCTGGAAGCTGTAAGGATTTCGTGAGAAATTTGCAGGGGATCTCTACTACACGTCCTTGTGACTTTTTAAACTTTGTCTAAATTAGGGCGTAATCCAGATGACCTTTTCAAAAATAGTTATTCTTTGTTCATCTGTATGACGAATTTTGTCATCCATTGAAATAAGTCATCGTTAAAATGCCAACATTTTGTCATACTAAAGTCGATACAAAAGGATAAAATGCTCTGGGAAAAAAGACTTCCTTTAGTTAAATTTTCGTTGTCAATAAGCTTAGTCTTGAACATGACTTGATTTGAAATGTGATGAATTTTAGGCGTCTGTTTGCAATCTTCGTGCTGTATGGGATACCATTTGGGAATTTCTAATCAAGTTTCATTATTATGTCTTTCATAGTTTTGGAGATTACTTGCTGTGGTGGACACTTGAATGAAGAGCTTGATAGATCATTAGCAGCTCTGAGTATAACGCTGTTCGTTGGGAGAACTAAAGCGCGGAGACTAGCGGAGAAACCGAGGATCTGCTTCTGTCGACGAAGACAATTCATAGCTTATCAGATTTCAAAATTGGAGGGCGCGGTCAATGTACCGACACAGTTGGAGGTGTTGTTTGCAGGAATCGAAGGCTCGAGATGGGTTGTAATGCTAGAAGAAAAAGAAGAAATTTGGCTAGCTCTTTCATTTCGAACAACAGTGTTTTGCAAGTGCAATGTTTCAAAGAAAAAGTTTTCCAGAATCCGCAAATATCTGGACATATCATACCTGTCAATAAAAAAAGAGTTCAGTTTGCTGAGATACTAATAAATAATTACTCTTGGTACGATGAGAGCAAGCAACATTGTTGCTGCGTACATTGATTTGCCAATCCCTCAACCGAAACACAGAACTCAGCATTCCTATCGATTATTAGAACTCTTCATAGAAAGTACATTAGGTAGTTCTGTTAGAGTTTAGTGACACTTTCATCTTACTTGAGCGCATAGCTGTATTCTGGGTGTAATCTGCCCTGTCTCAGGACTGATTACGTGAAGAAAAAAAGAAGAGATCCGGTGACAAATTAGCTCTTTTGAATGCTGAAAAGTGTGAAATATTTAATCAAGCATGAGCCCCCAAATGATAAAAACCCGCAGGTCCTAAAATGGGCAGGTGATGCTCATCGAGGAAAAAACAACGCTTACATAAAAATCTATTATATAGAGAATGATTTTTACGACGGATAAAGTGCAGTGGAAAACAAAGAAAACCCTTGCCTGACTTTTTGGATGAACACAGATCATCTCTGCTCAGATTTTAGAATTAGAGGATGTGTTTCGTGGAATGACACAACTGCAGAGAGCCAAGGACCCTATTTATTTTCAGATTCAATTGCCTTGGTTGAGTATGGGTGAATCTACTCGTATTTCTGTTATAAGTCTCAGTAGATTTTCAAGGTTCGTTTCTTGTTTTGACGTATGTTTTTGAAGATACTAGAAAATAACATACCGGAAGCACTTATTGCACTTATCTAGCTCTGTTAAAGCCTTAAAATCACAACACCAAAAACTTCCGTGGATGTAACATGCAGTTGATACCATTTATAACTCCCATTGGCGTTCGTTATCCCAAATATTCAGGCAATTAGAATTCATCGTCAGATATCTTTGCCAATTAAAAATATTTTTTTATTTTTTATTTTTTCATAGGCCGCTCTACTTTCGCTGTCTGTTTATATTCAATATGAATTTTTTTTCTTTTTCAGGGAAAATCAGATCAAACATCATCATCATAGCAGGCCAGAGAGCGTTCTTTAGAAGGATATACATCGACATCAAACCATTCCAGAAGTCACTTTGGCAACACTTCATCAAGGAATCCATTTCGGAATTATTTAAGCACCGACCAAACATCCAGAGTGCACATACATCATCAACCTTACATCCATTATCAGTAACTTAATTCATCGGAGAAAGGAAGTTTCATTAAGATCACGGACATCAATCTTAGACTGAAAACGCCCGAATTCAAGATAAATCAATTCCGATGACCACTGTGGTCGATATATCCAATAAGGTGGCGTTCAAAGCCGTTGAATATCATCAACTGGCTATCTTAGAAGCATTAGTTACAATTGAAATCTCCTCTTGCTCCCAACCACATCACTTCAACAAGAAAGTTGGTTCCTACGAAGTCCTGGCCGATCTAAACTACAGCCTAGTGGTACGATAACTGCACGCAGGACACGCAACGTTTAGAATAATTAGTTAAAAGTGGATAAAACAAATTTTTAATTAGAAGAATTTAAGGTGGCCAATACCCTGACACGCATTTCAGGAGCACGTGCGAAGCTGTAGCTGCAATTGTTTTACTGTTATTACATTAGACGATTAGTTATTGGAGTAGTTGAAATGGGAAGCGAAGCATTAAAAGTTGTTGGAGCCTCATGGCTCAAGACCCGAATCAGTTCGATGATTCTGCTCGGAGCAGGATTGTTGGCGATCGGAGCCTTTTTCATTGCCAATATGGATCGACCAAAGTTCGATGGAACGTACTGCGCTACGGCGTATTGGTCGAAACAATCTGGCTTCCATATCGAATACTGGAAGCAACGTAATGATCTCGAGAACATTCCATTGGGGGTTGGCAGAATTTGTTATAAGGATTCAACATTGGAGAATGGGTAGGCTATCAAGTCGATGATCCCTTAATTTAAGTGGTAGAATTAAAGTTTTTTCTTTTTCGCAGATGGTCTCAACTGGAAGTTGAAACTCAAAGGAATTATCCAGATTGGGTTCAAGCTTATGCCGCCGGCCTCCTTGAAGGCACACTGACGTGGAGTAGAATTTACGATCAGTGGCTAAAGTAAGCTACCCCAATATCACAATCTCGAAAAGTTCAAACTAATATCCTTTTCACTTTTCAGTACAATCTCTTCTGCATGTGATCGCGATGAAAACTCTCAAAACTTCTGTACGTGGCTGCGCGACACGCTTTCAGCCAGCTACGCCAATATTGGAAACAATATTGACTCGGCTCGTAAGCATGATCATTTCTGGCATCAAATTCACATGTTCTACTATCAATTGGAAGGCCTAAAGGCCGGCTGGAAGAAAGGTTCAGGTCGTGCCCGCTTCGAACGGGAAATTCCATCGGAAGACTTCCTTCTAATGAACGCTGCCGCAGACATCTACGATCTGAAAATCTATTTTGAGAACTTCGTGATGAAACCAAAGGATGGAGAGGCTGCAGCGGAGAAGCATTTCCTTACACCAAGTGCCACAATGGTTGCCAAAATAGTTGACAATGAGGAAGATGGTCTGAGCTTACTCATGGGTCATAGCTCAGTGGGAAGCTATTCTGCGATGCTTCGAGTATGCAAACGGTACAAACTGCGATATCATTTCACCGATGTGTCCAAAGGTAACCTAATCCCAGGAACTGACATCATGTTCACTGGCTACCCAGGAGTCCTCGCATCGACCGATGACTTTTATAATGTGCGTGGTCGCCATGTAAACTCAATCGTAGCAGGGGTTGGAATCAAAAATGAGAATCTAAAGCTATGGCAAAACATTGTTCTTAAAGACGCGATTCCTCTGGTTGCAAGAGTAATGGCAGCGAACCGACTAGCTCAAAACCGTCGAACATGGGCTCGAATAATGTCTCGCTATCCAATCACAGGTAATAAGCAATGGGCGCTAGTCGATCTGAAGAAAATGGACATCTCACATATACATTCAAGCAACGATTCGACCAAAATCAAAGCTGAGATAGCTCAGACCATTCCCCAGAAAGGATTTTTCTGGGTCGCAGAGCAGCTTCCTGGTCGCTTACAAGCGGAAGAAATGACAAGTATTTTCCATACTAACCTTTCGTTGTGGACCGGAAATGGTATCCCCTACATTCGAGGTATCCTTGAAGCTAGTGGCTTGCACAACGACCTCAGCCTCAACCGTAAGGCGGTTGCGTTCAACATCACCTCTTTAGATAGAGTGGACCGTTTCCTCAGACTCAACTCTTTCCGAGGTGACTTGCAAGGCGACCAGTCTATTCCTTTCGGCAACATTGACCTTAAAATGTTTTCGTATGGATCGAACATTGGAAATACCGATTTTCGTGCTATTGCTGGACCAATTCACATTGAACACATTCACCGTGGGGAACCAATGATGATTGACAGCGACGAAAATGATGTGGAAGTTTCATCAGAGGTGGTTGCTCTTGATGAGACCAAGAAGGCTGACATTGAAATCTATAGTGATCGCAGATTAGTTAGAGATGATATTAGAGCTTTAACCTTGCAACGTGTTCAGGGACCATTCAAATGGTCACAAGCCCATGATAATGTGATTGAGGTCAAACATTCTGGCCATCCTGATTCTTGGAATTTTGACAGTTTCTCGCCAAGGTGGGCGTGGCATAATTAAATTTTATCTGAGATTTCTAAAAGATTGGTGGGACCATTTTTTAAGTCACATTTTTCAAAAGAAATTTTTTAAATATTTGACAGACTTTTGTGTATGACAATAATTTAATAGGATTGCCGTTTTTATAATGTTTTTTATACTTAAAATTCTTTTTTTTCAAAAGGAATAATGCAATAAAAAGAGATTTCATTGTAAAGTTTTGGTTTTATTGTAATTATGTAGTGAGAAGCATCTTTTACTTTTTTTCTTATGGAATTAGAAATTTCATTGGGTCTAGTATTGTGTTTGTTTAATGTGGTTTTCTCATCACCGATTCCATCGTCCTGTCTACTAACTATCTTTTAGACCTTTTCGAGTACTCTTATTTATTTATTTAAATTCCATTTAACAGATTAAACATAATCCAATTACAAAATGTAAGAAAACAAACAGAAAAGAAAATTAATGATAATTAGAATTACGTGTTAAAGTTAACATAAAAAGAAATAAAATGATATTAACAATAGTAAGTACTTAGTCAAATATGCATGTAAAAATAAATTAAAGCACAAAAAAGTCGAATATTTACTGCAATTGAGTTGGAAGAATCAGGCTTCTTAATCTCAATTTAAAAACTAGGTATGAGTCGGAAAAAGGACCAAGCTCAAGCTTATCATGATTGCTTACCATTCGTATAATGGGATTCCTTACCATTCGTAGAAGTGAGAAAACACTGATCTAGATACATGCGACGGGACGACAGAGTAGGCAAACGTAAGAAGGATAAACGATAGTCATAGGGTTGACATGGGACTTTGAATTTGTAAAACAAGACACGAGTAAATTTTCGCTGAACATTCTCTAACGAGTTAATGAGGTAGGAGTGTCGTGGAGACCAAACTACAGAGCAATATTCAAGGATAGGACGGGCAAGACAGATAAACAAGCGGACGGGGGTAGATATATTGTTAAATTTATAAGCATACCTGAAAATAAGTCCTAATATTTTCGAGGCGCTAGTAGTCACGATTAGAATGTGTGCATCAAAATTGAACTTAGGATCAAAAGTAACACCAAGATCCTTAGCGGAGCTCACAGCAGCGAGTGGGACTTCATTCAACATATAGGTGAAAGTCAGCGGAGATTGATTTAGATTAAAAGTCATTTTATAGCATTTGGCAACATTAAGACAGATGTAGTGAGACGAACACCAGTAACTTTGTGCAATCAGGTCCATCTGAAGATATGTACAATCTTGTACAGACCTGATAGCTCGAAAGACAATCGGAGGCGATAACAGAAGGAAGATCATTTATAAATAAAAGGAATAGGAGGGGACCTAAAATGGAACCTTGAGGAACACCAAAGAACGGATAAAATAGAATAGAGGTAGTTCCACAGTAACTAACACAACATATACGAGAAGACAGGTAGGAGTTCATCCATGATGAGGACCAGTAACCCCAAAAGCTTTCAGTTTGTAACAGAGAAGTTGATGGTTGACCGTGTCAAACGCCTTCGAGAATTCAGTGAAGATGGTATCAACCTGCGATCGATTGTCTAGGGCCTTAGCAATGTAATCGGTGAATTCAATTGCAGTTGAGGTCGTAGAGCGACCTTTGAGAAACCCATGTTGCTCCTTCGATAAGATAGACAATGAAACTGAAAGCCGATTATGTACCAGACGCTCGAGTGATTTCGGGAAACAGGAAATTAAGGAAATAGGACGATAATTGGACACAGAAGAAGGGTCACCGCCTTTATAATAGGAACAACGTTTGCTCTTTTCCAATTAGTAGGGAAAATACCAGACTTTATACTGAGGTTGAAGAGGAAAGCAAAGTGAAGACGCTAATGACTTGACCATAAAATATTTGGTAAGCCATCAGGACCAGGTGATATATTAGGATTAAGTGAATTAATGAGGGGTTCAACTTCATTTTGGTCAGTGAAAAGTGAAGAAATGTCAATGGAGTGAAGTACGGGTGTATTAACTGGATCGGAGACATGAGAAGAAGAAATAAAAGTTGACGAGAAAAGCAGAGTGAACAAGTTGGAAATATCCTGTGGAGAAGAGCTAACGAATTATTCCAGTGGATTAATGGAGGGACAGAAGAGGAGGACTTGAAGGATCTAATGTATGACCAGAATGGTATCGCATAATTCACCATGGGGGAACTCTCGAAGCTACTGAAGTAGTTTTTCATCGCAGTCTTTAGTTCTTTTTTTGCTACAACACGCAGATCACAAAAGTGGGCTCTAGATTCTTCAGTACCACAACGGTTGAAACGGCGGTGTGCTTTGCTTTTAGCATTCAAGGCACAAAGTACTTGTTTAGTTAGCCATGGTTTCTGCTCTACTTTGCGAAGAGCTTGAAAACGTGTGAAGTGTTTAATCAACTTATAGAGGGAATTATATAACTTACTCAGAGCTTCCTCACACTCCAAGCTATCAAAAAACTCCTGCCAGTCAGCCAAGCTCAGTTCGGAGGCTAGGGCTTCGATTTGACAAGGGTGCAATTGAGAGATCCAGTGACAATGGCGGATGATGACTATCAATACCCACTAGAGGATTCAATGCAATGGAAACAGATAGACAGTAAAGGGGAAAGCTAAAAAGAACAAGGTCAAGTACCCGACCATTAGCATTAGGGATATTATTGAATTGCGACAGTGAACAGAGTGATAGAAACGAGGAGAGAGATAAAGAAGCATCAGTTGATGAAACAGAGAAAGGTATGTTGTTCGTCCATTGCACTGTTCCCAAATTAAAATCACCGCATACTAGGATTAAAGATTGCAGATGATGCAATAAGACATAAGAGGAAAACTCGTCAAAGAATGTCTCATATACATACAAAGGAGAGTTACTAGGTATGTATACAGAGGAAACGTATAAAGATGTATTGTTAGGAAGGAAGATCTTGACAATCACACAATTCACAACACGGGAAAAGCAAAAATCAGCACAAAGAGGGCTACGTACTGTATTACTAAAGGCTACAAGGACACCACCTCCATCTACTTTATTTGCAGAGGCCAAGTCCCGATCACAACGGTAAATATCAAAATCAAGGGAAATTTCCGAGTTTAAGATGTTACTATCTAACCAGGTTTCTGTAAGACATATAAATATATCTTCGCTGAGCTGTAACGATAAAAAACTTATCAAGCTTGGTCCTTAACCCTCTTACGTTTTGGTAATATACTGAAATATTAGAAGTTAAGCTACAGTCATGAAATCTTACACTAGTTCGTAGGTTGCGGTCTTCCCGGTGCACTAGTCTGAAGCATGATGAGATTTTTTCAGGGTTTTGTAAAATAATTTTACAATACCCTACCAAAATCGTGACCCGTCTGTCCGTCCGTCAGTGTGTCACAGCAATTTTTCCTGAAAACCTTATATGTTAAGCTAGAAACGTCAAATTTTGTATGTAGGGGTAAAGTGGTGCCATCTCAATGTTGTAGTGAAATGTGTGCATAAATGTCCGTAAGGACTGCTGCTATGGTCTGCTACCTCGGCGAAAGAGGATGGTGAGATCCGCCGAGATTGGCCTTGTCTAAGGATGCGTGAATGCGCTGGCAGGCTAGCATTGTGGTATCGTGGGGCGGGTTCTTTTCCCCAGCACAAGAACCTCTACAAAAAATTCGCATTCACGAATTGAAAGAGGTATAATGCGGATCGACTGGTGTCGAGGCCAAGGTAACCCACTAAGGTGAAGATTGCTTAACGCCAGTAACAACCTGGGCCTGGAGAAAACAGGCGGACTTCATCGCTACCGACGATATTTATGGCCATCAAATTAGAGTGGGGCATTCAGGTGGAAGTGGTGCCCCTCGCACCCTCCCAACCGGACCAAGATCCAAACATAATTTGCATGAATTTTTCCTTTAAATGAAAAATATAAACACGGCAAATTTATGTCATAGTATGATGTGAGGGAATCATATAATTCTATGCCATAAAAGGGCACGTGAGCGGAAGGCCACCTTACCCTGCAAGAGCACCCGTTAACACATAGAAAGAGGTAAGCTCACCCGGTGGCTAGCTCGTTATAGTGGCGGGTCCGATACCCGGTCAGGTTTCAAAGGTGAAAGAAGAGACCGAGTCTATAATTCAATTACCAAAACATATTTTTTTTATTCCCTTTCCATTTAAACGAATGACAATTCTGGTTTATATACGAAAGTGCTTTTTACAACGGGCTACAAAGTAAAATCTAGGCAACAGGAAAGAATCATACATATGTAATATGTATTTAATTTGAATGCCCTATTTGCCTTTAGTTCAACCCTAAAGTAAAATTCTGTTTGTTTTAAAGATTTGGCTCTGCTACCGATCGAAACGATTCACCACTTCTTTGCGCTTCGTTGTAAGGGAAATTTTCATTTTAACTTTACTTTTATCTTTTTATACATAAAATGTGAAATTTTTTAAATATGAAATTTAAAAAATTGAAATTTTAATGAAAGTTTAAAATTAATAGATGTTTATTAATATTTATAGATTACTATATACAAAAATAAAGAAACCACTAGGGTAATCAACCAACATCCTCGCCGGTTGCCCGCTGATGATGTGCATGATGCCTGAAATTAGGAAGAGGAGGAAAATTCCAAATCACACTTTTACACTGTATATAATCGGGAATCCACTTCCTTAATCATATTGTATATGAAGTCGAGACAAGCTGCTTTGGGCAACTATATCAACAAGTGGTTCCGTTTACGGTTTCGATATTGAGCTCCCCGCTTCGCGATCCGTTGCATCTATTGGGAAGGTCCGACATGGTATAGTGACAAGTTCCACTTCAATCTAGCCAAGACCGCAGTAATTGAAAGGCTAAAACATTTTTCCCATAGTGTGTATATATTGATGAACTCTCTTCAGATTTTTCTAGTCGGATTCGAGAGTTTGAAAAATAAGCAGGCTTTATCCGATATTTCAAAACCGAAACAGAATACCTTCAGCGATACACTTTATGCTTTTGATGTCACACCAGGATTCGTAGCTAAAATGACTAGACATGCGTTTCGAAACAAAAGAAAACTGCTACTATAATTTTATCCTTTCATTTTCTAATGTTCTCATTTAACCCTTTACGGCGCAAGAACGTGTTTTTGTTTTTTGTAATTGAAAATATGTTAAGATGAGCTATATAATAACGGTAAAAATAGTAAAAAAATTATATGTAAGAAAAGGTATTTGCTTTTGAAAAAAAAACATTGAAATGCAGATTTGCATCATGGTGTAAAAACATCTTAATATTCACGAACTGTGGAAAGGACGGAAACAGCTATTATTTTTACTAAAACATAAGGTTACGCCACATTTTTCACATTCCGTTTGGGTTGCTCCAGTACATCCTTGATATTTGCACCAAAGCCTTTTGTCGGGACAAGCAGGCCAGTGCCCTAACTGAGCAAATCTGATATCTTTTAGCGGGATATGCTGACAAGGCCCTTTTTCTTTTTGTTCTGGATGAGTTCTTTTACATCGCTAGTGCGCTTTTATATTTAGCTAAAATTTAAGCAGCTTCTAGTCGAAAATCAGCAGGATTTAGCACCTTGACATTATTTTCCATGTCAGCATGAATTCTTCTATACAATAGCCAAGAATTAGTCATGGCCATGTCCAGGAAACGGTAAAAGAGCCTCATAAAACAACGTTCGCCCTGAAGTCTAATTTTATAATGATCCATTACGGAGTCCATGAGGTCTACATCACCCATGTGCCGATTATATTCTGCCACAATATAGGGCCGTTCAACGTTGATTTATTTCTTTTGCGACCTGTCGAATCTACTTACCCCAGCAAAGTTGGATGCTAGATTCACAATTTTATTATTTCTCCAGGCCACCACCGACATGTCAATACCGTTATAACTTGCAACCTGTTCAGCTGATGTGCCTCTAGGCTGTTTTTTTGGCTTTTTTTCTTCTGGGAATTTACAGTTCGGGATACGGTTTCTCCGAACGGTGTCCAAAGCTAATATACCACGGTGTGACAAGAATTCAATCAAGGGTAGCGATGTATAGTAATTGTCAATAAACAGTCTATAGTTATGGTTGGAAGGAATCTCTCTGGCAAGTCGACCATTACATTAGATGAAGCACCTAATTGAGGCTCGTCATCTGTGCATATATTCTCTTAGCCACTGTAAACTTCAAATTTGTAGCTATATACACTTGCACCACAAATCACGAACAGTTTGAAGCCCCACTTTTGTTGTTTGTCTGGCAAATATTGCTTTAGAGCACTTCGTGCTTTGGTTGAACACATTTGTTCATCAACAGACAAAAGTGTTTCTAGAGGAACTTCTCTGAAGTTATGATTCAACTTTTCAGTTATTAGTCTGATTTTATAAAGTCGATCAGAATTTGGCTGATTATACGGTAACATTTTAGAGTTACCATTCAAGTCTAGTACTTATGTCAGAAACTTGAATCATTTTAGCGTCATGATGCCGCGTATGTTGGCATAGCCATATTTCTGTGACCAGTACATTCGAACATTGGGCAGGGCAATAATGGACATGAAGTAAATAATTTCAATACCGTTTTATTTCCTGGCTTGTTGCATTTATAGGTTTACTGGCATCTTTTTGCACGCTGTACAGGTTTGCTTCGTCTCTTATGAGATCCACAATGTCGTCAGTACTCGTAAATAAGTAAGAAAATACCCGATAAGGCGTCTGCAGTTCCAATATTTCATTTGGTAACTTGGAAGATTCATTCAGCTCTAAGTTTTTAGTTTTCCATATGATATTTGTTTTGGGATCACATGTGCTTCGTGAAGTTGCGTTGACTTTGGAGCTGGTACTGGGTACTGAAACAATAGGCGGTATCTCACATGGTTGAACTGTAATGCTTGTACTGGTCTCAGAGCTCGGTAGCAAGATGTCATCTTCCTGATCTTCTAGGAAGGGTATTTTGGGTTCCTCATCCGAGTCTTGGCGTAAATTTTGATTTTCCATTTTTTTCGTCGTTGTCTGAAAAGTCTAAGACATCCTCAATATCTTGCCATTGGTTAGAAAGTTTTCCAATTCGACAGTTGACAAAGGCCTACAGCCCAAACGTGGAAACCTCAAACTCATATTGGGCACGAAAAAAAAATAAAATATAACAGTTTTGCGCAGTGTTGCATTACTGCATCAAAACGAAATTCAAGACTATCTCTCTAAAAACAATCTAAAACATTTGAATTGCATGTCCTTAGCAAAAACCAATAACTAATTGTTACCCCGCAGCAATCTCACATCAAAATTTTCAATATAACCACTCAAAAAAAAAACAACGAAAATTACGCGCGAACAGCTCAAACCGGTTCTAAGGGATCTATACAATCGTTTTCTTCGATAGGTTCTGCACATAATTAGTTGTAAGGCGAAACGAGGACCAACCGTTTTTAACCGAATTTTTTCCAGCTGAGTATCTCGCCGGCAGTTCAGCACGGTTTTCTGATATTCAGTTTTAGCGTTACCACAGAAAAACTTAAAGACAGCCGGTTTTACAATATAACTTCACCAGAGCCAAAGCTTATTCACGATCACTTGAATATTTAAATAAATTTGAGATAGTTCACATTTAAGAATTTTCAGCAAATCGCACGAATCAACCACTTTTTTTGTTGCCATCGAACATGCGACATACATTGATTGACGCTTTTCTTTTTGTTTGGCTTCTATGGAGGGGATTTCTTTAGCACCAATGGCTGTTCAATCAGTGCACTAAAGAACCGTAAATCTTTCGGTGATATTTACTTCCGCACTTCACCCTATGGATTACTTGAATCTTATTCATTTGAGCGATTGCTCCACCACTGATACTGAATATCAGACGAAATTCCTGACTATCACTTCGGGAAGTTGGAAAATTCGACAATCGAAGGATTTACGTGACAATGAACTCAAGCAGGAACAAAAGTATCCACGGAAAATATCGTCTTGATAGTTCCGCGTACTGCTCAAGTGTTTCGCGCTCACTTT
Source organism: Odontomyia ornata (assembly GCA_963969285.1). Lineage (NCBI taxonomy): Eukaryota > Metazoa > Arthropoda > Insecta > Diptera > Stratiomyidae > Odontomyia > Odontomyia ornata. The sequence continues at coordinate 290,232,439 of OZ017741.1, read as the reverse complement.
TCTGCGTGCGAATTCCCGATCGCCGGCACGATTTTTCCAGACTTCCGCTACATTTGGCGGCCAGGAACAGACTTCTTGCCTCCACAACTGTAGTTTGCTCGCACCCAAGCAGATTTTCCTCTTCGCTTGTCCGTCCTCTACCGTATCGTCACGCCGCCACGGTGGATATAGACGAGCTCCTCTAGCTCAGCCACTGTAGATTGCATTCGGCAATGCAATCCGTGGATGGCTGTATTATATCAGTCTTCTCATGTCCAAAATTTTAATTGCAGGTTGGAATTATTAAATTAATAGAAGATAATAATCTAGAAAAGTTCAAGTAATAATTAAAAGATAAATATCATAATGTATATAAATATAAAGAAAAATTTAAATTTAATATAGAGAAAACAGATAATATAAAATTTATACTTATAATAATAAAAAATTTTATAATTTAAAAACTATAAATTGGAGTGATTAAAATTTTCAAATCTGCCATTAAAATTTCGGATCAGTGTTATGCCGGTTTTCGAGCAGTTTGCTTAGGCGACGGCTCGATTACTACAAAGTTCAACTACAAAATAATGTTATAAAGTATTTAAGGGGGGCCCTCCCCATACAAGGGAGTAGCCCCTGAAATTCAATCAATCAAAGGTAGCCGATATGGGTATCAAATGAAAGGCCTTGATGAGAGCTTCTCAAAATAGGTCCTAAACTGACATTTTTTGCTTTGAGTGGTGCACAGGGAGGGGAAATGCACGAAAAACGTGTGCGGTTGAACACCTGTGATCTAAAAAAATCATGGAGCTAGGTTTTTATGGGTACAACTACAACAGGAAATACCTCAGGAGTGAAAACTCACTCAATTTTGTTAATAATAGTATGATCTTCGAATTTCACATTTCCCTCAATAATATCGTATGTAGTCTTATAAGAGGTCCTCATACCCTGTAAGTTTGATGAAAATCGACTCACATTCACGGGAGTTATAGCCATTTGAAATTTCTCCAATTACAACAATAATAACAACGGATTTTGGTATTTTATGGACTTTCCATCGAGTCAGTTTTGATTTGATCTCCTTAAAATTTTCAGATAAGATTAATAACATAAATAATTTTGGGGGTTCATGATTTAAATGATTTTTTTTAGCTTGCAACAAAATGGTGACCGTTGAAAATGGGGTAACAATGGATTTCCCTATAAACGTGCAGACCTCTCTGACACCATTCGTTGCAGTTTTCATTTCGTAAGTTGGGTATAAAACCCTTCTGACATGAGCGTAGGTCTGTCCACCCAACTTTTTTTGCTCTTAATTTGCTTACATGGCTCATAATATTATATCTTATAGAGATTCTGATGCCTTCAGCCATGAAGAATAAAAAAAAGTATAATTTAGCATGAAGAATTAACTAAAATTTATTAGAAATAGGTTTTCCCGAAAGCAAAACCCAGCCACAGGAGCATGGAACAATATGTAATTCGATAACATCATCTGAATAATTTGGTGAGGATGCAAACAACCAAGGTGGTTTGAGCAAAATAGAAAATGAAAATTCACGCAATTACCACTAAAAGTCATCCGTGTGGGTCTCTCGGTCCCCCATCGGACGCATCCTTAGATGGCGGATAGAGTGTAGCCTAATCGGTTAACCAGCGGGTATATGGGAAATAAAATGCCACTTGCGGTGCAAAAACCGACTAAATCGAAACGCTGACAACACTATACTTAGTAACTTCTTTAATATCTGACAAGGAAGAGGTAATCAAAGGTGAATTTCACAGCAACCTAAGATGCATTATCGATACATTGCCGTCAAACAACATTGAAATCGTTCTGGGTGACCAACGCCACCCACAGCTCCATGCAGAGACTAGCGGCAACGGAAAACGCTTTTAGCACGCAGTTTCCGCATCGCGAAATCCATAAGAGAACGTGGGCTCCTCAAACGGTCACACATTCAACCTGATCGAGTTTATTCTCATACAAAAACGAGTGGCCACCAGCATTCTTGATACGCGCTCATTCTATGGCGCTGGTTTTTACTTCGGACCACTACTTTATGAGGGTTAAGTTCCGATGCCGCATCTCCAAGAGTTATAAATAACGAAGGTCAACTACCCCAATGCACCAGATACACAAGCTACATACATGTCAGCGCTTAAAAATCGCACCGAAATATCTCCGTAGGCGGGAGAAAGGAATGGTAACATCAAAACCATATGGAAGATAGTAAGAGATGCGGTAGCAGAAGCGGCCCAAGAGGTCTTGGAGCACCAGCCAAAGAAAAGTAGGAACGACTAGTACGACGAAGAATGCAAGGAAGTGGTTCAAAAAAAGAAACCAGGCGTGCGAAGAATACATCTAGCGACCAACTTTGGCCAAATAAGAACAATATAAAACCCTCTGATGACAAGGTAAAAAAAATTTGCCGAAGGTAGAAACGACTGACCATCAATACCAAGATCCAAGAGATAAACAAAAATATGATCCTACATGATATTAGATCGGCGTTTGCGTATGAGACGGCTTAACCGCAAAGAAATCTTTGCAAAAGTGCACAAGGAGCAATCAAAGGTAACCCAGTCGAGATTAAAAGCAAGAAAAAGAAGCAATTTACAGCGTCCCCAGCAACGACTGAAGCTGTGAACATTCCAGAAGCAGAGCAAAAGGTCCCAGTTCCATAATCAACGAGAGACGAAGTACAGGCAGCAGTACAGGACCTCAGAAAAAATAAGCTTCTGGAATAGATGGAATACCAGCAGAACCGCTTCTGAGAGGGTAACTTTCTCCATCGACTGATAGGCAAAATATGGTCAGAGGTGTAGTTACCAGAGGACTGGCGAAAAAGTATAATATGTCCTGTACACAATAGGAGGGACAAGCTAAGGTGTGAAAATATAGAGGCATCGCTCTACTGTGTACTTCTCATAAAGTGCTCTCCAAAATCATAGAAAGAAAATTTAAGGCGTACTATGACAGTATTATAGAAGAGTATCAGGGATGCTTTCGAAGTGGACGGTCAGCAATAGACCAAATATTCTCACTAAAACAAGTGCTCGAAAAGTGCTGGGAACATAACATCGATATGCGTCGATTTTATATAGACTTCAAGCAATCATACGACAGTGTTGAAAAAAATACCTTGTAGAAAATAATGCTTGTTTGTGGTGTCCTTATAAAACTTGCGCTTATTTGTGTTGAGCGGACGATAATTTATTGTATAAATTAGTGGCTTGGATTCAGGGCATTCTTGTCACATTGCAGTAAATGATAATTGTGGCAAGTCACCGAATATGTCGCGATGGGATTAGCCGAGTGAACGCCAAAGCAAACCTATATGTTTTCTTACATAAACTCATTCATAGTTTGAACTGATTTCATTCGTACAAATCATTTTCATATCGTGCAAATCCTACAAATGGCGATTTAACCTAAACTTAATCCAAAACTTTTTGTAACTATATCCTAAAAATATACGTGATGCGCGAAGAAAATATTATCTGTTTATCTTTCACGGGTATAATTTAAGGTGATCTATTTATATTAAACGTTCGAATGTTGCAATATACCGGTCTTCCGCACAAATTGTGGAAATCGCCTTAATTGAGAATGTTAAAGTGACTCAAAAATTTAAAATCTGTTAAATAATATATCGCATAAATATGCCAAATGCACCGCAAAATGAAATAAAAATACCTACGTTCAGAAAAGTCAAACTATGATTCAGCGATATGCAGTAATTTGAAGGATTATCATTGTCCGTAAAGGGTTGCAGCGATGGTCTGCTGCCTTGCCGAGCGAAGATATTAATGCTCGCCGGAATTGGCCTTGTCTGAGGATGCATGAATGCGCTCTGGCAGGTTAGCATTGCGGCGTGGTGGAGCAGGTTCTTTATCCCAGCACAAGGGCCCGCTACAAACAAATTTCGCATTCACGAATTAAAAGATAAAACTCGCGGCTCGACAGTGTCGAGGTCAAACCTACCGAAGGGAGGGAATACTAAAATACGATAGACCGAGCCTGATTAACGCGCGTGGGACTCGAGAGGATTTCATCGTTGCTATTCGATATTTACGACCCCCAAATGAGAGTGGGGCATCCAGGTGGTATACACCCACTTCCTTGCCAGATAGATCGGCAAGGAGATAAGATCAGGTCTAACAACCTTATGTACCCAGCTTTTCAAGAAACGTCGATCCAACTTCGCATTATGATGACCAGCTGCCCTTCTCTAAAATTGAACTGCTCCCCTTCTCTAAAATTGGACTGTGGGGATCTTAGATTATAATGCGCTTCATTTGCAGGTACTGCTTCCCTTATCTTCCGTCTGATTTGTTGGCGGAGATCCCCTAGTCTGTCGTGGAGCTCCACCGCAACGACGGGATCTTTCAAAAATTTTAATTGCCGCAATAGCTTGTACGATTTACCGTGGCAAATTATGTGCTGTCCAAAGGTGCCAAAGTAAGGTGAGACGCCCGTGACGGAGTAATAAGATGACCGCAGTGCGAAGGTGATGGTGGACAATCTATGGTCCCAATCCTTCTGAGTTAGATGGACATAAGAATAGATCACAGCTAACAGGGTGCGATTCAAATGGTCTGAGAGTATATTGGCGTCAGTTGGTATTCGACACCGTACTGTTCGAGTAGACTCTTGAACCATCGAGATTGGAGCTGTACTCCGCTACTCGCTTCTCTAAAAATTTCGCGATAGGCGGAGTCGTGAATTTGCGAATTAATTCCACCAGCGGGAACTTAGTTAGCTGATCTAGAACAACGAAAGCTCCAAAGTGTTGCATAGAAGAACGAGGGTACAGATCGAGTATATCTATATACAGACGTTGGAATACGCGCTCCAGAACGTTGAATTGGCTCATGGGAGGTCAAAGAGGCTGATTGGGAGCCTTAGTGCCTTTACAGATCTCACACTCCTTGACCTGAGATAATGTTTGAGGCCAAAAGAGGTATTTTTTAACATGCCGAAGCATCTGGCCGTAGCCACCGTGGACACTTACGGAATGGTCGTGTGCACAAAGGATAAGATTGCTCCCAACAGCTAAAGAACTTACTTTGGCGTGTTGACCACTGGGAGTATTGCACGGCTTCCAGCTCTTTTGCTGAAGCGCAAAGTGCATGCACATTGTGGCGAAGAACAAAGGCCAAATGTTCTCGTAACTTTTGCCTGATGTCTTCCCAAAAGAGACTTAAGAACTCTGTCCCCGGAATGGGGCTCGTTAATTGATCCAACAGGCAACATAGGGCTTTGTAGTTGTCGTATACTGTCTCCTGAGCCCGTTGGTGTTTAGTTTGTAGCCTTTGTTTCAATATATCATCACCTTCTACATGTGTGAATTCCCGCAATGCAGTATGCCTCAAAGTTTCTCAATCGTATGTTGGAAATGTGTCAAAGAAACGCCAGAACCATTGGAGAGCTCTCCCAGTCAACAGCATTTTGGCGCATCTGGCAACTAGTCGAATGTTTCCTCCCAAGTTCAATGACGTGATGATTTCTACCCTTCGTAAGAAGACACCTCTGGCCACAAGGTCGTCTTGGCCCGAAAAAAACCCAAATTCCAGATAGCGATGATGTGTGCTACTTTAGATGGTAAAATAGGGCACGGGGAACGATTACGTTCGCAGCTGGGTCATTATGGCACTGTCTCATCTCGGTGCGTGGACCTTTCCATTCGATGACTTTCTGGCTAAGTTGATGGCAGGAGATCCCACGTGTACCAGGGCATTGAGCCACAGTTATCGTCTGTCTGGTCAAATACCTGTCTATCAGGGCTCCAAGCATGCGTGTTATTCCGGTGGTGCGAGCGTGAAGTTGAAACACTTACTCTGGGCCTATATTCTTTGGACATTGGGTTAATTACTCCACTGAGTCTTGGATGTGCTGGATTACTAGCTGATGTTAGGGGAAGTAACTGGTGCATACATATTTGGTGGAGACGATGACCACATGGCAACGTCTGGCTGGACAACTCATCCATGTCCTCATGACATATAGAACACAGAAGTGTCGGTCCGGTATCCGACGTAAGTTTTCTCCTCTCTGGAGTTCTTTTGGTGGGCATCTTTCTCGTAAAAGGTTTTATTGTTCTTAAAAAAACTGTTATTAATTTAGCAAACCGGCCATCAGTGGCGAACTATACACACAATTCTCACAAAAAAAAAGAAAAAATATACATAAGGTTAATTAAATCGTTAATTTACAAGCGATTATCAATATTAAACTCGGTCTTTCCATTTAATTTCCGCCGTCGCAAGCAGGGACACCAATGGCGAGCTCTTTCTACACGTTACAGGTACTTCTTTCTTAGGCACCGTAAATATTATAGTTCAGAAAAGATCCCTGGTTCGCTTGCATTAACCAATGACAGTTTGTCGCCCTAGGGTTGATTCCGATCCGCAAGCAGCGCGTATCTTATCACTGATAGTCAAGGACTAGCTAAGCAGCCAACCCGTGAATTCAAAAATCCATGTACTGAAAGACACTAAGGCACCGCTTGGTTTGGGGTGCAGATCAGAATCCGCCGCAAAACGATGTTAGGTAACAACTTCCTAGTACACAAAGGGACTCTGATATAATTTCGCCTTGCTAGTCATACAATGGTGGTAAACCATCAATGTATAAATCAAAAGCAAGTCCAAACGATATTGATAATCGAGAACAACACAAAGTCCGGAAGTTTGTTTTGGATGCTGGGGCACGCTTAGTGCAAAATCCTTCAGTAGTTATCCACCCACCAAAAATTTGGACACCTAGTAGGGTAACCTAGAGACGATGGTCTGTCTTAGGCTCTCGACTATTGATACAGCTAGGGTTTTCGGGCCCCACGTTGGGCACCATTTTGTAGTGAATTAAGGAATGTAAATGACCGTAAAGGATTGCAGCGTTAGTTGGTTGGTTGCAGCATTGGATTGGCCTTGTCTGAGGACGCGTGAATGCGCTGGCAGGCTAGCATTGCGGTATAGTGGGGCGGGTTCTTTTCACCAGCACCAGGGCCCCACTACAAAAAAAATTTCTCAATCACCAATTAAACAATCAAATGAATCGGTTCGACAGTGTCGAGGCCGAGGTAACCTACCGAAGGAATAGAATAATAAACAAAACCACATACTGAGCCTGGTGAACCCGCACGAGACTCGAAAGGATCTCGTCTTTACTATTTATTACTTACAACTCCCAAATAAGAGTGGGGCATCCAGGTGGGAGTGGTGTAGACATGACCGTATATTTTTCATTTAAATGAAAAACTCATTCGCATAAATTTTTCCTGAAATATGAAATGAAAATGAAAAATATGAGCGTTTCAAGTTTATGTTGAAATTTTATACGCTGGAATCACACAATACTTTCACCCAAGTGGAAGGCCACTCTACCCTGCAAGAGCACATGTAACGATAAAGAAAGAGGGGTGAGCTCACCCAATCACTAGCGCATGAGTGGAGGGGCCAGCAAACGTGGCGGATCCCATACCATTCTTATAGGGGGGTTCTAGTGTCTAGTGCTGGGGAAAGGAACTCGCCTCACGACACTGCTAGCTAGCCTGCCAGCGCATTCACGTGTCATCAGACAAGGCCAATCCGACGAGCACTAACATCTTCGCTCGCTGAGGCAGCAGGCCAACGCTGCAGTCCTTTACGGATATTCATAATTGCTAAAATCACCACACACCAAGTGACAAGTACTAGTGTACGGTCGGGTGGTAAGGCTCGATTTTCATATTTAGGGTAATGCCACAATACCCTGCACTCCAATCTTCACGTCACGTGTAAGTGATTTTAAGTAACTATATGCACAATTCTCATGAAACACACGAAAATTGGGAGATTACGGTGTTAATCGATTCACCACACGACTGACATCAAGTGGCGGCTCTGTGGTAGAGATTAAGGTGTTAGTCAACCCACCACACTACCGACGTCAGAGATCTGGCAAAGTCACCAGCTGATCGCAATTGTGTAGGGATGACAGACCTCTGTCGTGTATCGCTTCGCGGGATCGGCGGTTATTACAACAGCTAGAGCAAAAAATAATCAATTTTTCATTGAGTATAAAAAACATATACCGGCAAGATTGCAGAGCTTTGAATCATCGAAGAACGTACATTAAATTTTCTAACGATTTTGTTTTCATTCGATTCTAAATTTCAAACTCTAAAAGGTATTGAAATTTAATTTTGTTAGGTTTAGGTTTGTTTTACAATTGAACACGCCAGAAATATTTTCTGCTACTAGAGCCAGGTCAGTGCGCTTTGATGCCTTTTTGCACTCGTTTAATTACTTTAAATTGGCTAAACCATGAAACTTATTAAAACGTGGTTGTTTCAGTGATTTCTTCGACTCTCGTATAACTAATGAAATTATCGGCAAGAACATCTTAAAAAATATCGGTTCCACTTGGGTGCCATAATAGAAACTCAAGGAAATAACCTCGTATTAAAAATGTTCATTTCAAGATTTCGGGTGTTAAAAGACAGATTAAATGAAAAATTGTTGCTTATTCAATTATAGTTACAATTGGTATGCTGTTGCAGCTTTTAAGCCATTTGAATTAAATTTTATGCATCGTTCGAATTTCATTTTTAAACGTTTTTGCGCCACCTCTTAGTGAAAATGTGAAATAGAATTCTTGCAGTTTTGACACAGCTTTTGGTTTCGACCTTGACTAGATTGAGCGATTCAATGCAATCTCACCAACACTTCAATCGCACTTGACATTTGTGTATGCACTTCATCTAACGCCGAGAGAGTTCTGAAGTTTTGTGCAGTTTCTCACTCCTGAGTTCTTCTTATCTGTGAACCTGTTCGTTGCCGGTATTGATGTCAAGTTTGTCCTAAATTTTGTTTGTTATCTGTCGCCGACTGCCATTAATTGGTGGCAATATTCGCGGCGTCGCCTTCCACCCGCAAAGTTAATTTGCAAAATCCTGAATTGCAAGCGAAAAAGTGCTCGGTATTGGTTCGGGGTGAAAATTGCCTTAATGTAAACACACACAACCAAGTGCATTAATCCCCTCGCGTGAACGAATCAACGAAATATAAACACAAGCATTTTTGGCGAATTCGCCGAAAGCGCGTGATATTCCGCGGTATTGGTGAGTTAGCGAGCGTGTAGCAGGGCTGTAGTGGTTTTACCAAGTGTCGCGACTGATTGTATTTGCATTGCTCCGAATCGCCAGGGAAATTGTGTAACTTGGAGTAATTTGTTTTTCCCGGCTTTGATATCGTCCGAGTCACGTAGGTTCGCGATCGCGGATGTGTGTTTATTGTTGTCCAGTCCGAAAGTTGAGTTAGTGACGTGAAATCCGCCCGGGAACTCCTTCAGACGCAAAAAGTGCATCTCACGGTTTTCGCCCCCAGACCTGGCCCCAGGAAGCGAACGCCAAAGGAACGGCGAAAATTTGCATTTGATCCCACGAGTGCTGCTGTTTGTGACTGCGCTCTCCCGCTCTGCATTTACTCTTACGCTCTGCCGTGCTCGGTCGAACTTGTCACCTTTGCCGCAGTCGCCGACACCGAAATCATGCAAATGTCGAGCAAAAAGTGAAGATTTCTTGCAGCGAAAATTTCGTGACTTGCGACTTTGATTCACGCGAAGCAGCTGATCGCATCCTGATTGTGTGAATTGCTCACTTGCCGTGATCCTTGATTCGAAGCGCGGGTCGCTGCCTTACTGCGAATTTGTGCGGTTATCGTCCTTGGCGTGCTTCGGCCCGAGTGCGACTTTTTGTTTTGCTCACAGCTCCCATTCCGTCGATGCCAGGACAGTGGCTGCGGCGCCACCCCCAAAGTGCCAGTGAAACACTCCCAGACCGACTCCATCGCGAGTTCGCTTGCATTTCCGCCCGCGGATTGTGTTGCATTAGTTTCGGCGGAGATTGAGTCGCAGGACTTGATGCTGTTATTGTTGTTGTTGAACACTCGAGACTGATTTTAGTGCCTTGATCGAAAGTGGACTTTGGTGTGTCGCCGGTCGTTGAGCGCTGAACGTGCCCCTGCGCCTTTTGCAGAGTTCGCAAATTGTTCGTAGCCGCTCCCGAGCTTCCTGCTGACATCTCTTGTCAACAACTCCGTGCCGGCAGTCATTTGTTTCAAACGGTAAGTCATCCACCCAATTGGAATGTAATTATTTGGGCTTCAGCTTAGTATTGCAAAAGTAGTAGCGTTTGGTATTCAGTCATTTTCCGAATCCTTAGGCGATTTTTGGCTGCGCTTCCTTTGACCGGGCGCCCGAGGGCGCTCCAATTGGTGATATGACAGCGGAGTTGCAGATTCTCCGAAAGCTAGTGCAAATTTGCTGTCACGTGTGTGCGTGAGGGATCGGCGACGATGCTCTCTCCCCGGTGGTCATGCGCGTTTGACAGTTGCGGCGAATTCTTATTGGATTTGATTTTTTCTTGTTTTGCAATGCGAGGCCCTGCGTGATTTAATGATTGTTTTTGTTTTGCTTGTGGCTGCTGCGTTTCACATGTTCACCGGGGAAATGTTGCCAGCATGGAATTCTACTCAAGGTTGTCAATGAAGTGCTGGAATCAGTCAATTATGATTTGATTGACAAATTCACTCGGAATTATGTAAGTGTTCATCGCGATATGCTCAGTTGCGATTTCTGCGTTTCATTATCTTATCTTAATGGAAGCTTGGGGTACATGTGATAGAAGATTTTAACTGATTGCGCTCAACTTGGTGCATGTTAGGATTTTGGGGATTCCCAAAATAACTTTTAAGCTTAATGGTATTGCCTTATCACTACTTACTTCGTAATATTATGAAATCCGATTGTATTATATTCAATTCAAAGAGATTTGTTCTTGATATCACTGCTTTATTACAACTGGATCTATGCTTATAGCCATGTGACAATTTAGGTGTGTTACAATGACAGAATGGACAGTACTGGTTGTGCCCACTTTAACGCAATCTCTACATGGTCCCTTTTAACCTAGTTGCTTTTGTTTTTTAAAAGATTTCCAACGGACAGAAGGTTATCAGTTTCGAAGTCATATTTTTTTATTCGCTTCTTTTTATGTATATTGACGAATAACTTTTGAATAAGGATTCAAATCGACGTCTAGCATTCGTTGCGTACCGACGTGTTTTAAAATTCGACGTCAAGCAGTCGTTGCGTATAGACGTGTTTTTAATCATTAATTTTAATAATGAATTAATTTTTCACAAAAGTCAGTTGAAACTAATTTTTTTAATTATAAACCATCACCGTCGAATTATCCGAACATTTACCGGATACCTGAAATTTCTTTCCTGAAGTATCAAAAAGCGGAAATACATTCATGGAAAGTCCCGGTTTAAGAACATTCTCTCTAGTCTCCCTGCAAAAGCGACCAGATAGAGGAGCCCGATGGCTTCAGCCATCAACCAGGACGATCGTGTCCATCGCCAACGATGGCGGGCGAAAAAGCTAGAATGAAGTTTCGATAACAACGAGAAAAACCAAAAATTTTATCAGTTATCGAGATCGAGCAGTTAATCAAAGCTAACGAGAAAGCTGACAAGGTTGAGAGAGAAAACGAAGAGCTCAGACTTCGGATCCAATCACTAGAAGAACTAATTGGGAAAATTGACGTTCAACAAAGCAGAAGAAACCAGCAAGAAAGAAGAAGAAGTAAAGTCAAAAGCGACTGAAGACAAGAAATCTAAAAAAACCGAAACAAAAACCTGATCAAGAGGATGTCCTCAGCGTAGGCGGAGCAAACGTCAGCACGAACTATTATGCAGCGCTAGTTGGACTAGAAGATTCCATGCCTATTGAACAGGATACAGGTAACAAAACTTCTGAACATTGTATTACTAAACCTGATAATGGATTTGTCGAGTATTTAACAATTAAAAATAGGGAGAAAAAGCCAAAAGTTTTGTCTGCTGGTCCGTCTGTCAAGGTTTATCAACAGAAAGAAGAAGTCCCACCAATTAATGTATTTGGGCGAACAGGCGAAGATATGGTTCGGCTTGTGGCAGCCGAAAATAAAATAAATGTTTTTGAGATCAAGAGAGTCAATGCAGATAAAATGTCAATTAGAACTAAGTCATTGGTTGATTTTCAGGCAGCAAAAAGTGCGTTGAATTTCGGAGATGTTCCGTAATTTACATACACCCCCAAAAGCGAAAAAAACCAGAGCTTTTTATTGAAGGGTCTAGACTGCGGAGAGGACACAGTCGATCTCCTTCAGGTGCTTCAAGAAGTTGCACCAGAAATAGAATTTACTTCCGTTAAAGACTTTGCAACAAGGAGATCGATTGTGGAGCGTAAAAACTTGCCTTATTACTTAGTCCAGATTTCCATCAAAAGCAGTTCAAGTGTCCTACAAAAAATAAGGTACTTGAACTTCCGTGTGGTGAGGTGGGAACGTCTCCAAAGAAGCGAGGTCAACCAGTGCTTCAGGTGCCAAATGTTCGCGCATTCGGCTGCCAACTGCGGCATGGAATATAGATGTGTACAGTGCAAAGATGTCCATGCTCCCGGGGAGTGCAAATTGGCTCAGGCGGAGCCAAAAGAAAAATTAGGTTGTGCGAACTGCGGTGTCTTCGGTCACCCAGCATCATATCGAGGATGCCCCCGGTATCAAGATGTAAAGGTAACATTCACTTCAAAACAAAGTCAATTATACCGCTGTGTGATACCTACCAACTTCGTCAAGCCCGGGGTGTCATTTGCACTTGCTATGAGAGGGCCAGCAGACGATGTAAATCAAATAAATAATGTAAGTAGCAATAATGAGCAGCTTCTTAAAATTTATCAGCAATTATATTATTTATCGGAGAGAATCGATAAACAGGATTCTAAAATTAACGTTGTTTTTCAGCGTTTAGGGCTTTCAAATGCTTCAAAATAAGTTGTCATCCAGTCACATTCCCATGGATAGGATTCGTTTCATCTCGATCAGCGGTAACTCCGTTGTGAGTCTACATCGACGTGACAGTCTCTTGGAGTTCCTTGTCAAGCAAAAGCCTGACATCATGCTTCTTACACCTCAATACATGGCACTCCATGAAATTCAAGGATTTTGAATTCGTAAGAAACTATAGGGTAATAGGTGGCGGGGGAGGTGGCACCGGGATATTGCTGAGAAGACGCCAGTCTCCAAAATATTGAAAAAGTCAAATTCAAAAACTTTGAATCTCGAAGTGTCCGTTATCAAAATCTCACTGCCAGGTGGGGATAACCCCTTCGTTATCTCTGCCTATCCAACTAGTCCAAATGTTCTCAAGTTCAAGGAGGAGCTTAATTCCTTGTTTGAAATACTCGAATTGAACAGGCTGCATGGTTATTATATTCTGGCTGGTGAACTGATCACCAAGCATACATCATGGCTGAACGCCACCAATAATCCCAGAAGTGTATTCCTGAAATCGTGGATAACAGAGAACCAAATTGAATACAGGTACAATCTATATGGGTCAGAGTTCCCAACATACCCTAGGGCAAATTCATATTTGGACCTCTGCATTTCTGACGCAAGACTTGAATTCAACTTTAATAGTCCTCAGCGGAAAATGCAGGTGCTTCCTTACGATAGCGATCATAACGCAATCGTAATGGAAATCATTCATCAAAGGAATGATCTCTTCCTCATTCCAGTTCAACATGAAAATCATCGGTTGAGTTTCAAAAAAAAAAAAGAAAACAGATTGGAGAAAGTTTCAAAAGAAGTTTAATCGGGAGTACCAGAAGCAATGTCCTTCTTCTGATGATGGCATCTCTTGCTCAATGGTTCCTAATGACAGGAATCTAACTAACGATGAAATTTATCTCTATTTGTCAAAGTTAGAGAAGCTGACGTTAGAAACGATTGAGAAACTAGTTCCCAAGATTAAACACCGAAACAATATGGAAGGATATGAAATATTGTAAGGTTGAAAAGATTGAACAACAATTTTTATCGACGATTTTTGGACTACAACCATCCCTCGTTGGCTTTGTTGAAATTACACCTGAAGAATGTCCGGAACTTAATCCTTTCATTCTTCAGGGGTGAGGTCAGCAATCAAAGAGCGGGAAAATTGAGAGGTATTAGCCCACAGGACCCAGATGGCGTTTTCGCGAAAGTGAATAGCATATTCCGCAAGAAGTCTCGAGTGAAGGTATCGAATCTTGGTCACTAGTGATGAGATAAATCTCGATAGGGCTGGTATCGAAATTGATAGTTCGACTCCGGATAGAAATGAAAACAGGATTATTAGTGAGGGATTGCATAAACTTGCCCTGATTGGAACACACTTTGAATTGGTTCATCTGCCAAACCCTGAGAGAGGGAATGAAATATTTTCAGAAGTCGTCGAAGCAAAAGTTTCCGACTTCAAATCAAGCCTGAACGGCCAATCAATTCTTCATTTCAATGAAACATTAACATCTGACCTCATACCGAGCTTGATGAATCTTATTGATTATTTTGTCAGCTATGAAGACTTGGTATCATATTTCGCAGAATAAACAACAAGAAATCTCGTGGTATTGATGGTATTCCAAATGTAGTTCTCCGACATTTGCCTGAGGTTGGAATTATTGCATATTGTTCAACAACATGTTGAGCAATTCATATTTTCCAAATGAGTGGAAAAAGGCCAAGGTATATCCGATCTTGAAGAAAGGAAAAGAATCTTCATGCCCTAAAAGCTATCGCCCAATGAGCTTGCTGCCTAACATCAGCAAGGTGTTTGAAGTGATACTCAACAGAGCATTAAACGCCCAAATTGAGAAATATGAGTTGATGACAAATTGCCAATTTGGATTTCGTGCCAGGCATTCGACCACACATGCAATAATGAAAGTAACCTCAGACATCTGTTGGAAACTAAATGATAGAGAATGTGTTGGAGCATGTCTCATTGATATGGAAAAAGCCTTCGATACGGTGTGGTTAGATGGATTAGTTTTTAAACTCCTTCAGGACAAGTTCCCCAGACACCTTGTCGCCATGATGTGGAATATGTTGTACGGGAAATCGTTTATTGTTACTAATGGAAATCTGACAACAATGCGCGAATTCAAGGTCTTGAATGGTCTACAGCAGGGAACAGTTACTGCGCCTCTGCTCTTCTCAATATTCATTCGCAAGCTATTGAACGGCTTTGATTTTAACGTCTCGCCAACGCGATCATTTGTAGCGTTTGCTGATGATCTGATCATCTATACGGCAGACCGAAAAGCTAAAATAGTTCAGAGCAATCTCCAAAAAATGTTCAATCATGTACAGCTATACACTGACAATTGGAGAATGAAAATCAATGCGCAGAAGTGTGAAACAATTTTGTTTCGGACAACGCTGCAGAGGGTCAGTCAAGACCTGAAACGTAATTAAAAGGATTTCCATATCATGGCTGGCGAGGGTAGTTCAGAACGAGTTCCACATATATCCTATGTTCGATACCTCGGTGTTCATCTCGATCAGTATCTGTACTATACTGAACATGTCAAAATCATACTCAGTAAGGCACTAAAAGTAGTTATGGTCCTACGAAGACCCTTTCATTCCAGATACATTGATCAAAAGGTCAGAATTATCTGTTACAAGACCCTGGTTAGACCAGTTTTGACAGATGGATGTAAGATCTGGTGCAATCAGATTCCTAGTACTATGGAAAAATTAAGAGTTTTCGAAAGGAAATGTCTTCGTGCATGAACTGGTTCGTACAGAAATCCTGAGACGAATTGGAAGCATTATATATCGAATAGAAGAATTTATCGAACTGCTCAAATGACAAGAGTCGATATCTTCATATTGGAACTTCTTCGGAATCATATCGCAAGATCTGTAACTGTGAGTGAAAACCCTTGGATTTCACACTCGTTCCACCCTCCAGACGGGTACATTGCGATTTGCCTCACTACTGGCTTCGTTCCTCCAGTAGCATTCGTGTATTTGGACATGAATCGATAAGTTTTTGATTCTGTCGGCGTCCTAGCCATATATCACATATATAGACGGGCCACCGATAAGAAGATAAAATTTGAATTTGAGTTCACGAGACCAACAATTCCTATGGAGATACTCATTTGCTAGATTCGTTGAAGCTGATCGAGCTGAGACGGAGCAATCTAATTATTGGTGGCTGAATGACAATATCTAAATTATTCGTGTTTATTTTCTGGTTTGTTTTTTGTGTTTTTTCGTTACTTAGTTTTTAGTTTCATCTCATTATTGCTACATCTAGTGTTGTTGTTTATTTTTATTATAAATTAGGGATAGATTTCAGTATAAGATAACCTTTTTTATTTTTTTATTGAACTTCTTTAGAATTAGGGTGTAAAATATTAGGTATAGGATAAAAGTTCACTGGTGTGTTAGTAATATAAGTAATTTTTGAATAATGTTGGATGGTTTTTTGTCCTTTTCCCAGTTGAATCAAAAAATATATAATAATCTTAATTAGTTTGAATTTGGTTTTTTTTTTTTCATAGAATGTGTTTCATTGATAACGTATAAATTTAGAGAGCCATTTGGGCCATTAAGTTTTCGTAGTTTTATTGATGGAATTTGCTTTGTATTCATTTATATTGATTAAAGCGCTTTTGACTTTGACTGGATTGTGGTCACCATGATGCTGCGGGATTAACGCAACGCCACCTCCGATTTCGCATGTTTTATCACACACCAGTCCGAATGGCAGTCCTTTGGCTTTTCAGAGCTTCTCTCGATATCTGTCTATAAATCCCCTTTCGCCCATGATACACATGCGACACGTATTTGGCTTATTTGCTTATTTTGCCCTCTCTTGCTTTGGCAATACAGTCCTTTCCGGGCTTCTGCTCAGAGGTAGTTAGAGTATCTCATCATCTTGATCGAATGTATCGGCGCTCGGGAAGGTGATATGGTCAATTTCACGCTTTGGCCATATGTCCGTTCACCCAGCTGGGATATGTTCTGATTTTAAACCAGTACGTATCATAACATTATCATTTTCCCGCCTTACTACCGTAAAAATCTTGCATAAAAAGAATCCACACAAAAGTTCACTGAACATTGCACGAAATTTAAAGTCCGTGGTGGCCGAAAATGGCCTGAGCTAAATTAAAAGCACTGTCCAATGGGTTTGATATATTTGCCCTGTCCGGGCAGGGCTGGGTAGTATACGGGCCCACAGAGGGCAAATATTATATTAGTAAGAAAGGGATTGTGAAAAGTTAGTAGTAGAAATGATAGGAGAGGGGAGGAGGAAACACCTTAACCCTCTTTTGACTCTTTGCGGGGCAGTGGTACATATTTTATACCGCATTTTCCAAAAATTTTCCTGGGCAGTGGTTTACTTTTAATACCATTATATTCCATGCGACAAACTCATCTCTATCAAATGAATTTCGGTTTGTTTACTCCGAACTCGACTTCTGAGTTTTGTAGAACCGTTATGCCGGTGATTTGATCACTAGCTGAGAACGCTCATTTGGCTCGTATGTTTTCATGAGTACACAATATGCAAAATTTTTAAAAGTGAAAACGTTGTTATTCCTTGGTGCGATAAATTGTTGAGTGTAATTGCTTTGAGTGAAAAGTGCAATACAAGGTTGGTATTACAGTTACAAGGAAGTAGTATGAAATGCATACCACTGCCCATTGTAGTACATATTTACTAATAACTTATATTTCATCAAAGAAAGGCAAAATAAATAGAGAAAACCTCACAGAAAAAGAAATTCTATATTTCTTGCTACAAAAGGAGGAATATATCGATATACCCACTGATGGAGAATCCGTAGACCTTGAAAATTATGCAAGTTATATGGAAGAATGTTTCTTGCCTCATTGCACCAAAGTTGAAAATGGAAGGCCGTTGTATGTGAGTTATTATCTGCAATAGGCAACAAAAATAGGTAAATTTTTTCACATTCGCATGTGGACAAGCTTCCGAAGATAACTTCGATGAAAGCAATGACATTCTTTTGTCGAATATGCGAGTGGAGTGCGGTCCGGTATCAGTTCAGGCCATTTCAATTTGAAGCAAAGATTGTAATTCCGATCCCATCATGGACCATCAGATTGGGAGACCAAGGATACAAAAAGTATTTTGAACAAACTTTTGACCGGTCAAATTATTGACCATATAGTTTTTCAAACGAATTTGTATGTCCAACAATCTGGAAAACCATACACTCTAACAAATTTCCAAGAAATGCGGGTATTCATTGGTATTAACTTTTTGATGGGAGTAAAACGTCAGGCAAGTTATCGGGATTATTGGTCCAGAAGCACCCCATGCGTTTATTGCGAATTTGATGCTAGTGAAGAGATTTAGCTGGTTACTAAATGATATTCACTTGAATGATGCGTCTGTTATGCCTCAGAGAGGAGCACCCAATTATAATAAGCTTTACAGGGTGCAAACTTTTTTAGACATGATGTTGGAGAGATATCAGAAATGCTTCGAACTTAGTGAATATGTTGCCATAGACAAGTCTGATGAAATTCAAAGGAAGAAGTACCTTGAAACAATATATGCCAAAGAGGCTACAAAGTTTGGATACTATGTGATAAAAGCGGTTATACTTATAAATATGAAGTATACATCGGCAAAAAAGACAACGCAATAACGAACAATTTTTTGCTTGAATTTTATAATATAATTTGAAATAATATATACATATAAACAAACTTTCTAAATTATCGAGCCTTTCATATATTTCCCCGCAAAGGGTTAAGTGAAAAAATGACTAAGAGAATAAAAAGAATCCATATGGCAAGGATCAGTGCGAAAATTTCAGCCAAAGCAGCATCAGCCTTCCAGTCTCGACCAATCATAATATGCTTATGAAGGCGAAACCAGGCTCTAATCTATAAACCTAAGAATATACGTGGGTAAACACCCTCTGAATCTCAACCTAGTGGTGTAACTTGATAAACAAGCTTAACCTCATCAATCCAAAAGTGCCCAGTGTGTACGCGGTGAGGTAGATCGATGTATTTAGTGTGGTATTTGGTGGCACTTTATAAAAAGTGCTTACACAGGGAAAAAAACAGGAACATCTATGAGCTTTCCCTCGTTTGTGAAGTTGGTTGTAGGACCTGAGTTCACCAGAGACTTAAAAGTTGAGTTCACCAGAGACTTAAATCATGAGTTCATCAGAGACTTAAACAGTAATTTTAGCGACATCAATGTAGGCACAAAACTCTATGATTAAATTTATACTGTTCTTGACGAGGATCTCCCATAGAGTATCGAGACTGTTGAATTTGTTCAACAATTTTTTTTATCTAGCTCGTCAAATTCATTACAGTGTCTGCACATATCCGAATAAACATATTTTGCTTTAAGAAGTCCTAGATTGTTGTAGTTAACAAAGATTTTCTCAGTGGATTTGATAGCAAGGAAGAGAATAAAACCATTGTGTTTCACCCCTCAAATAGTGGGCTCTATTCCACATACAATCGGAGAGCCATTGTCCTTTTTCTAGGCAACGATTCGTCCAATCACTATTCAATCTTGTAGCAGTCATGTCCATAATGTCTTCCTGCTCAGTTTGTGTATGTACAATGGTGCCCCTCTTGACACCTTCTTTAGCAAAGTGATCGACTTCTGCCATTGTATCAATCCCTTTATGTCCAGGAATCCAAAGGAAATTCAAGTTAGTGTTCGTATTTTCCTAAACTCTTGACAGATGTCGTTAATAACCCTTTTATTATTTCAATTATGATCGCAGTTTAAAAGTGCTGCTCACGAATCTGAAAAAAAATGTATATGTTGGTGCATGTAGTAACAGCTGGATCATTTAGGGCTGCATGTATAGCCTGCAGTTCTGCGTTTAAAGCCGAGGTGTGTTCCTCCAAGCTGAAAAAACTTGCTTCATTTTTAAGGAGGCTAATGAAGGCTCCACCCACCTCAAATATAGTTTTAGCACCGCCCATAACGGAGATATAATGTAAATTTTTCTTCAGGTCATTAACGTAACTATTGAATATATAGCTCAACTCCACTCCCGATTGGGCAATATGTTTGCTATAGGCAGGATTGCTAGCCTCAAGAGTTACCTTGAAATTTGATGGTCTGACGGTAATGTCGGATGGGACTACGTTATTAAAGTAGATCCTGAATTTATGCTATACTAAAGCTTAATTGCAGGCTAATGAGTTTAAGTCCTCCAATTCCTTGCTATAGAAGTTGTTATAAAAGCACTTGTTCAGCTCTCTCGCGGTGAGCAGCTCGGCCCTGTCTTTAGTCATAAGCTCTCCTGCCATTTCCAAAGCGTGTACATTGGCAGTTCTGCATGGGAGTCCAAGACATAGCTTGAGGACTTTATCTTTAATGGAATCGATGTAGTCAAAGAGATATTTGGATGCGTTGGCAAACGTAATAATGCCATATTCCAGTTTCGATCTGATGAGTTTTGTAGAGATTTAGAGTATGGGAGGTTTGAACTTATTCATGGATCTACACAATATTCAGATCAGATTATCTTGGCACTGCTTACTGACGATAGTGTCGCTCCATTTCTCAAAGCACCCGGATCTGCTGATCTTTCTGCCGAGGTATTGGATACTGTTTTGCCATAGATTTTTAATGTGGGTTGTGGGTGTTAGTGTGTAGAGAAAATGCCTTTTTCCGAATTTAGTTTTAAACTAACTCAATTGCACACTCTGCAGAAGTCATTAATCTTACTTTGCAGAAACTCCAGGGTGTCAACCAGTTGCTTGCTTTCTACTACTATCACAAAATCGTCGGCTTATTGCAGGATGGTGGTCTTGTCATCCGCCAGGTTATGTAGGCTATACGTTAAAGAGGAAAGGACTAAGTAAGTCACTCTGAGGCAGACTTCTTGTGATGGAAACCCTTTAATTATTCAGTACCAGGGCTCTTCTACCTATCCAGTGTTAATCAATGTTTGCTTGAGCGTATTCAAATTCACATGTTCGTAAGCGTTGAAGATATTCAGAAAGACAGTTATTTTCAATTTGGATACTTTATCTGTAGCAAGTTTTAACATCAATGTGTTGAGACGGGAAGAAGTTGACTTATTTTTGCGATATGCATAACAATTAGGAGATAAGATATCTCTCTTCGATGAATCGATCAATTGTTTATCATCTTGATGTATAAACGCTGGTCACCGATATATGTCTGTAGCTGTAACGATTGGCTGGATCCTTGTTAGGTTTTAAAACCGAGGCAATTCGATGAGCCTACCGGCTTCAGGGATGTTACACTCACTGACAGCGTTATTGAACGCTTCGAAGAGACATTGAGTGTGGTTTACTGTAAGGATTCTTAGCATGTTATATTCGGTGGAGTTCATATTTCGAGCAGTAGGCTTCTTCAGTGTGTCAACGGTCTGCAGTCTTGATCCTACTCGACACGACGTGCTTGAGATCCTTTTAATCGTAATCCTCCTTGACCGCACTCCAACTGGTCAGCTCGAAAGAACACGGTAACGACGGGTGAGAGCAGAACCATTTGCTATCAACCGTGACCCTTCTAAGCGTGTATAGGCCAATGTTAAGTACATTAAGCTTAATGTCTTACACCCATTCCATTAAAATATTTCCTTTAGTGTTGGATAGTTGTCGCCCCAAATGGTGTATCTAGCGTTTAAGTAATCACTTATGGCGTGACGTTTTGAGCAGTCCTGTTCTCGTTTGATGTTTACCATTTCAGTTTTGAAGGCTGATTCAGTCACTTGTGGTGGAGCATATAATGAGATAAGGACAAGATTATATTTAAGGTTTGCCATTTGGATCACAACAGCTTCTAGAGTGGTAATCAACCTGATTCGTGTGAATATCATATCCTTCCTGAGCAGGATACAAACCCTCCCACTGATGTCATTTGTTCTGAGATTTCCAATTAAGTTTTAATTCCTAAATTCAGCGTTGGGGTTGTAATTACTCAGTATCTCTTGCAAGAGGGCGCAGGAATAATTGTATACATTTCAGTGCATTTCAGTGTTATCTTTGTGTTTGGTTAAGCTTTGCACGTTCAATTGTAATATATTGAACATAGGATTGCACATAGAAGCCCATGCAGCTTCATTTTAAAGGATAATAATACTTGTAATATGGTTTGAAGATTTAAAGTTTAAAAGTTGCGATCAGAGAGTGGTAGTAGCAAATTGCAATCCTCATAACCTGAGGTGTATGAGTAGTTCTAGGTGACGGCCTGGTTATCAAGGCGTTGTTACATTTCCATCAATGTTATCAATATTCTTCTGTAACTGGGAGATATACTGGGCGACTGCGTTGATCAAATCAGCATTCGCGTCCATATGGGTTATTTCTAGCGTTTCTTTTAACTTTTTTAAATCACTAATAATATGTTGGAAGTCCCTAGTTATATGAGGATTTGAGAAAATGGGTTTATATGGAATTTTTACGTTTTCAACGCTCAGGAACGCATATCTCATCTGTGGTGTTCTGGGACGTGTATCTATGGATCGCGGTGCCACGATGTTTGCATAAGAGTTCTAAGATCATCTTACGTGCATCCCCAAAGGAGTTTCGTTTGTTAGTGAATACATCTTTCCTAAGCTGTGGGAAGACCATCTGAGTGATATCCTCGAGGTCTAGCCCCTGATATCAATTTCTATTAAGGATTGAGCTGACTTCAGCCTTATGCTTGTATTTTACCCATCAAGGGCAAGTGTGATCTATGGCTACGTGCGAAGAATGCATTTAGTCTTGCATGCTTCTTCGGGGCAATCACTTGACCCGCATTTCAAGCACTCGCGCTGAAGAGTGTTCAAGCCTTCCACAGTTACTACATTGCCTCAGTTTAAATCTAAAATAATCCACTTTTACCTTCAAAAAAGTTAATTTAAGATAATCTTGTAACGTATTTCCTTCAACAGTAATTTTGGCTGACTTGTTTCCAAGCGGTTTCATGGTATAGCTATTTTCAAAAATTCATTTGATTCCAGATCCCATGCAATGTCTCTGAGTACCCCGTACCTGTAGATGAAGCTCCTAGTTGTAAACGCATTGAGGCTGTAGTTTTTGAAAACTTCATTATGAATTGCATTATTGGCGTCAATGGGTGAGCCGAAAACATTTTAAAGACGGAATCCATTTTGCTAGATGTCAGTTACATGATATTTAATTTTTTTATTTTTTAAGGAAGAAACTAGTAGCTGCCAGCAGAACTAATCTCCCCTCGAACTTCGTCTTAAGAATTACGAGAAAAGCCTTCTCTTTGGCATTAACATTGTAACGGTCTGTTTTGCTCAGTGGTCCGATCTTAGCACCGTCTTTAGCATTAGCAAATTCCATGCTGTTGGATACGATATCCAACCGTATTGCGTCATTTGCTTTCACTATGTGGGCACTGTCATCACTTTTCACTGCACTTGAGTTAGTTTCGACCGCCGTTCTACCGTTCCATCAATCTTTTTTCTCAACCTTGCTTTAGATCCTTGGATGACCGGGGTTCGCTCTTCTCCTTTTTTTATTATCAAATGTTGCATAATGAAAAGGCAAGATACTTGGGTTGTTAGTAACTCTACTGAAAATTCAGTAGTCTTGGTGCACCAATTATTTTGGGTTCAATTTAAATTCGTTTTCGTTCCCTGAATTGTTATTTCTTTCAATGATAAATACTACATTATAGAAGAACTTAATTATCAGGCCTATTCATCAAAAAAATTGTTTTAAAACCGAATCAAACTCTAGATTTGAAAAAAAAATCGTACAGTGGACATTTTGAGAATTTAACTCACTGACTAATAGCATCATTATCTATCATCCTGGAGTAATCGGTCCAATGATAGCAGTTCTGCGACTTTATTGCCAGTAAAAGACCCCGAACAAAGATCTGCAGTAGTTCGCGTGGTGTAGTGGTTAGAGTGCTCGCTGCGTAAGTCGAAGGTCCCTGGTTCTAAACCCGCTGGTGACAACGAGATTTGTTTCGAATAATTCTTTAGACGGACTACAAGCCCGCTCAGCTATGATACTAACTGGCTTAATATCAGAACGTATCGCAGCTGGGTGGATAGATCAACCGCCAAAAATTGGTATTAACCATATAATCTTCTTGAGTGTCGATACATTAGATCAAGATAATGAGACTATCTCTAAGTGAAAGCCCGAAGCGGATGTAGTGCTAAAGAAAAAAAAAGACAAATCTGCAGCTGGTTTCCACTTTAGACTTGTCATCCCTGTCTCGGCTGCTCTAGTGTAAGCTTCCCTTACTCTTCACTTTTAACGTCAGCTTAGAAAGCTGGTGCTCCTTCATTCTTTCCATACGAGCAGCCCGTTGTAGTTAGTGTAATTTTACGCATATGGAGAGAGATAAATTGTGGTACATATATAACTCAACGTTGCATCGAGTTCTCGAGTACCATACGTGAACCCTGTCAAGCATGGTTTTGTACTTTCAAAGAAAAATAATTACACGATAGTCGACAAACCTTTATTTAAAACGAAATCGCAACTCTATTGGCACTGAAATAAGTCGCAATATGAATAAAATTCCAAACTAGTTTAAGATTAGTCATGCAATCATTTTGCGGAATAATTGTTCACATTCTTTTAATCTTATTACTAATTTTAATTAACCAATAGTAGAGCCTTTTTGTAGTGAAACATATCAATTTTTAATCTGTATTTTCAATTCTTCTTCTTTCGATTCTAATAGCGATGTTTCTTCTAGAAATGCATCAACCGAGATATAGTCCAGCGCCACCGACAGTTACTGGGATGCGACCGCCTGCTCAAATACCGCGGCCACAAACTTTTACAAATGTAAGTATTATGAAACCACTTTATATCAGAACTGATTATGTAATTCACAAGATATTTTAGCATTAAACATTTTCAATGTCAAAGTGCTAGACTATGCCATGAAAAGTAAGCGACATTTCCCGCCTTGTGGCTGAATAATTAGTTCTAAATGACACACATTGCATTTCAATTTTTTACGTTCCTCATTTTTGCTACCTGCAGCAGTAATTTTTCCTAGAGAGTCGGTTATAATTTCCGTTTTCACCCCAATGCTACTATATTATGAAAAAATAATATAGTACGAGGGCCGCTAAAAAAGTTTTTTGAAAAGTACGAAAATACGTTCGGAATTTATCAAAAATGGTTTTATCGTTTCTCAAAATATTTTCCATGAACATTTATGCACTTTTGAATGTGCTCAAACCAATTTGCAAAGCTCTTTTCCCACTCCGATTGAGACGCCTCCGAAACATGGCCTTTGAATGCTTCAACAGCTGCTTCGGGTCTAGAAAAACGTTCACCAGTAGTTTATTTTTGATGTGCGGGAATAAAAAAAAAATGAATGTGAGTCAAATCAGGCCTGTACGGCGGATGATCCATCAATTCGATGTTATGATCGGCCAAATGGCGCTAGTCTGAGCTGATGCGTAGGTAACACGGTCGATTAGTGTTTTGTTACGGGGTCATAGGCATATATCATTTGATGCACTGCGATGGTATTTTCTGATCGTTTGTTTGCGCCAATCGACACGAGCTTTTTTGAGCGACTGTCAAATTATACGGGTTCCGTAATAAACCTAAGCAGTGGTGATTAGGAGTGGCTGCTCCTGAAGAGAGAAGGTGGTCACCCCGTCGACACTGCTTAGTTTGTTGTTATACTAGGTTAAAGTTAACTACATCCGTCAAGTTTCCATACTTTAGGCAGAGATGAATGGTTTACTTCAGCCACTTTAACATCTTTAGGTTTGACATTCCCATATAATGCAACGACCTTATTCAGGGAAAGTAACGGTTGCTTTTTGTACAATGTTTGTGTTCGTCTTAAGCCTCCGTGTCCGCTAACTTTAACGAGACAAAAAATTCTTGAATTACTGTAGAGTAGTTTAATTGACACGTAATAGAACATTTCTAAAGATACTAAAAATTGATCGGTATTCTTGTACAGTAGAGTACGCGTGATAAATATTTAATAGTGCAGATTCGTCGCGCGATAAGAACCCGCCTCATATGATCCTGCAAATAGCTAGTATCCGCGTACGCGGTCGTCAAGCGAAGTTAGTCAGCTGTGCTTGGTCTTCTTTGTAGCTCGCTGACACTTGTGCCAAACCATCGGCGACCGTGCCCTGCACAAACTTAAACCCTAAAAATCATTTCAGATCCAACGTGAACATACCTTTTTTACGGCCAAGTGGAATATCAAATATATGGCCGGGGAAGAAATGCTCAAGGATGCCTCTATCTCACAGTATGTGCATAAGTTCACACATGGCATCAATTTTTTCCGGCACAAGAAAGATCTTCATAAAATTTGTCCATGAGCGAACGACATCCACGTTCGAATTCGTTAAACCAATTTTGAATTGCCTGGAGTAATGTTGCTTATTTATTTTATTTATTTATTATCAAACAATACTTTACAGGCTAATTCCCAATTACAAGTGTATATAACACAATAAGGCCAATAAACAGTAATAATACATAGTGTATTATACGAGTAGTTTAGATTTAAGCACATTTTTGTATCTCAAAACGGATTGCGGAATAAGAACAAGCTCAAAGGAATTATGCGTTCTCGGTAAGCGAACCTTGGCTGAGTTGAATCTTACATCTATACGTACAAATGGAACTCTCAAAATTTCCGACAAACGAGTTTGTCTAACTACATTCCGAACTTGTATGCAATTAAACAGTTGCGAATCTATGTAATGATGGTAGAGTTTAAAAAGCACACTCATCTAGATATTTACGGCGAGAGTTTAGCGTTGATAATTGGAGTAAGGAAAGACGATCTTCATAGGAATGTTAAGGAAAATTAAAATAATACAACAAAATTCTGGTAAACCGCCTCTGGATAAATTCAATAGTGGCTACAAGGTAGCCTTGATGCGGTGCCCATACCTGTGAGCAATATTTGAGGATACAGCGGACCAGTGTGACAAACAAGCTAATTGCTACTTGAATATTATGAAAGACTTACACGTGGTGCAGTATGAAACCAGATATTTTGAAAGCTTTGTTTGCCATTTGTTGGATATGGGCATCAAACCTAAGGCTAGGGTCAAACAAAACTCCAAGATCTTGTGTTTAATTAGCACGAGCTTGCACCTCAGAATCTATTGAATATGTGAAAAAGATAGGACATTTTTTAATTGTCAATGACATTATGTGGCACTTAGGAACACTTATAATATTAAGGTCGTTTGATAAATCAAGGCAGCCTTGTGAGTTAACTCTTCTGTATAGTTTCAGATCGTCTGCATAAAGTAAGTGGTAAACTTAAATATGAAGGCAGCTCATTGATAAGTATATTAAATAATAAAAGGCCAAAGATCCTTGTGGTACTCCTGACGGTGGTGGGAAGTTGTTGGATCTGCTGCCATTTATACGAACACAACATGAACGGGAAGTGATGTAGCAATGAAACCATATAAGTATGCCTTCAGAGAATCGATAATGTTTCAGCTTCGTTAGCAAGATTTTATGCGGTACGGAGTCAAATGCTTTTCGAAAATCCGTATATATGGCATCAACTTGGGAGTTGGCATCTAAAGCCGAAAATCCCAGGGGACTGGTCAAAGTGAACCTATGTGTAATGAAGCCATGTTGTTGATTAGATAGCATAGGGGCTAGCACAGGAAATAGCTTAGAATGCATTCCCCGTTCTAAAATTTTGGGAAATGTTGAGAGAATAAAAATAGGACGGTAATTTGAAACATCAGACGGATTGCCAGATTCGTTGGTAATGGGAGTAATACAGGTATATGCAATTTTCCAAATATCGGGGAACATACGATCCAAAATGCTAGGGTCAAACAAATAAGCCAATGGGAAAGAAAGAGCTGCCGAAAGCAATTTTACAAAAGCAAGGGATTCCATCTGGACCAGGGCCAACAGAGTCATTCAAATTGATAAGTATATTTTCAATATCAGAGGGTATTGCCCTCTGAAATCAGCCAAAATGGTCTGATACGAAAAGTTAGGACTGAAACTATGGTTAGCAGGAGGATTATAAAGGTATAAGAGAAAAAACGTACAATGAGATTAAGAATCGTCAGGATTATTTGCACTGGTATTGTACCAATACATTTTATTCGATATACCCGGCCATTTCTTACGTGCACCAATATAAGTCCAAAATCGTTTAGGTTGATTATTATAGGGTGGTTCTTGAATATGACCGAAATAATTATTGATGGCGGATTTTATCACTGATTTTGCTAATGACCCTAACTTTGAAAATTCACCTAATGCTTCCGAGGATTTTAGGCGCTTATAGTTTTTTTTTAGCGTCAGAAATACTTCTCTATTAAAACATGGAGCATCAGTACCATTTTTTCGGTGATATGTTGAAGCGTGTTTAGCAATGAGTTTGTAAAACATGGCGTAGAATTTTGGCGTGGCTTCCTGACACGAGATACCAGCGAAAAAGTTATTCCACGTTAAGTTAGAAAAAGCATTGGATATCGCAGGGAAATTTGTTTTTCTGAAATTTTAAATAGCTGGTTGAAAGGCACGGTCACAATTTAACACCGAAATGGCCAGATCAACTCATAATGGAGGGTGCTGTGGGTCAGCTCTAACATGAGGATCGCCAGAAGTGAATATTGCATTATTTGAGAGTGTTGAGCTTAAGAGAACAAAGGCCAGTAGTCTTTCATTAATGTTCTGAATGAAGTTTGCTTCTACTAATGAATTGAAGAAGATAAATGATGACAAGTAATTGGGTAAGGGATTTGATGTAGCAATTCTAGGATGTGAGGAAATGCCCCACTCTACAAGACGCGTATTGAAGTCTCCACAAATAAATAATATGTCGTGCGTAAATTTAAAAATGATGAACTGATTTAGTTCATCAAAAAAGTCTTCATACACCCTTAAAGAAGAATTGAAGGGAAAGTATATACTAGCAATTAATAAAGAAGAGCCGGGGCTTATCAAAACTCTAACTAGTACAAATTCTAATGGTGAAGAAGGAAGGAAATCATTGCAAGGAGTACTACTGTGACCAAAAATAAGGTACCATTTGAATTTAAACTGCGCGCGTCGAAAGATTTGGGGAATAATTTTTTTTTGGGGTTGGTAGTACTGTCAGTGACATCTATGTCAAAATATTCATTAGTGTTTGAGATACGCGTCGTTTCCGGGATGGCCTTCAGTTCCGTCTTCGCTGCGGCTTGAATCTCCTCTATCGTATCAAAACGGTGTCTCCGGAGCGATCTTTTGAGCTTGCTGAATAGCCAGAAGTCGCATGGCGCCAGATCAGGTGAAAACGGGGGTTGTGGAACGATATGGGTTGAGTTTTTGGCGAAATGATCACGAATTACGAGTGCAGTATGGAATGGTGCATTATCGTGGTGTAAAAACCAAGAATTGTCTTTGCACAATCCGGCCTTTTTAGGCGGATAGCGTTACGCAAACGACGCATAACATTCAAATAATATTCCTTGTTGACTGTTTGGCCCGGCGGAAGGAATTCATGATGCACAACACCACGATAATCGAAGAAGAGAAGAGGTTGATGGTCGCACAGGACGTTCTTCGTCTCCGACACGTTTACGGCCGGGTTGGAACTCACTAAACCACTTGTAAACATTTTATTTAGACATAGCCTCGTCACCAAAGGCTTTCTGCACCATCCTCAACGCATCCGCAGCAGAAAATTTATCCCGCAAACAAAATTTAATGCGAAATCAACAAATTTCGACATCGCAAAAAATGAAAAACTCACTTTTAGCAGCTCACAAAACGATGCGTATCTCAAACACTAATGAATATTTTGACACGTAAATTTCACATAGATGTCACTGACAGTACTACCAACCTTAAAAAAAAATTATTCTCGAAATCCTTCGACGCGCGCAGTTTAAATTCAAATGTGACCTTATTGTTTGGACACAGTAGTACATTGAAGATCGTGCTTGATTCCAATGAAAACTCCTCCAGCATCAGACTTAGACGACATATTGTATATCGCGATCACGACGAAATATTTTGTGTGCAGAAGAAATATCAAAATCACTAATGGTATCATTCAGCCATGATTGACAATATCATCATTAGCCACTGTGATCGAAAATAAGAAATCTTGGAGCTTAGTTCTAAGTCCCCTGAAATTCTGATAAAAAATACTTAATTTATCCATTTACCTGTTAAACGTTAATTGACGGTCCGTGGATTCCTCGAGCGTCAAAATTTTTCCTTCTACCGACGAATTCCTTTACCAGAGCACATTTCGGCCAAAAAAATGCGATAAGATCTCAACAGTGAGCTTCTTGCAGGATATACTTGTATATGATGGAGCCATAACTAATTTTCGTATAACGTAGTCTTCAATTTGCTCGCATGAGGTATTTCATGGGGAGCGAGACACAAAAATTCGAATGGGATGAGTGACGATTTGAAGTGGCTGTACGTGTTGACGATGGCTGGGCTCATAAGCTTGGATAGTCGGTACATTTGCTGGTTGTTGCTGTGGCAATGAAGCACATATAGAACCATTGATTGGTGCCTTTGATGCAGCAAAGGTTATTGGAATCGTTTCCTGGCAGGCAGTTGAAGATCCAGGTGATGATAAGGGCATCAATTCGGATTCCGGGCAAGCCGTACGCTTCGCATTGTTGAGTGGTGGAAATTTAGGTTGAGACTTGCTACGAGTTATGATGGACGGCGATAGATCCAGGTTGATAGTCAACAGATCATCCCACACATATGGGTCGGGTGACATTGGTAGCAGAAAACGCGGAGATGTCAGGTTCACTTCAGTTGTGGACGGATCAGGTAACTTATTCTTGAATTTCAGCAGCGAGTCTTCCGCATTGCATGCAGATAAACATTTTCTTTGCTTAAGGATTTAACTGTTTGGCTAGTTAATCGGAGACGAGTGCCGTAGGCCAACAAAGAATAGCGCCTGCACGATTTACAGTACCAATGCACGCCGTTTTCAGATTCGTTGATTACATCTGCCACTGGCCTTTTGATGCTCACAAAAGCAGCATGATATGACCGATCGAAACAAAATAATAATGACGTTTTATCGGCAGTGCTAAAACATTTTTTCACACAGCAGGGCATTTCCTTATTTAGTATTAATTCCCAGAAAAATAATAGCATAATAGCAGCCAAATTCAATTGATGATATAAGATGCAATCTTTTCTTTATTTATTCGCCAAGATACAATTTAAGAAACATAAAATACATGCACAAAATTAATATACGGTAGCGGTTCAAATATGATGGAGACAAACGCTGTAGATGGGGGGGTGTTCCAGTACCTCCCAATACAATTCCGATATTGTATCGAGTGTGAGGGCGCACGTTATCCTGGAGAAGAATCGCACTTAGTGCCGGAATGCTCCTCTGTTTCAAGCGATAAGCGGGTTTCATGTGCGTATCAGAAGGTTAAGTAGTATACAGCATTGATGGAACATTAGGTGCGCAGGAAATCGACGTACAGTATGCCTCGCTGGTCCCAGAAGACAGTACACATAACCTTAACCGTGGACCTGGTTGTCTTTGCTTTGACTGGCGCCCCTTCCTCCTTCTTCCTCCAGTACACTATTGCACTTTCCGGAGTGTAAAAGTGTACCCATGTCTCGTCTGTAGTGAAGATTCGCGTTAAAAAACCGTCCCCCTCCACTTCGTATCGCGTCAGCAAGTGGCGACAAACTTCCAACCACGTGAATTTTTGCTCGAAGTTAAACAGTTTAGGAACCCATCGCGCCGTTATTTTACGATATTGAAGGTGTTCATGCATGGTAGACTCTACACTACCAATAATGATGCCGAGTGTAGCTGAAATGTCTCGAACATTCATCCTACGGTCCTCCAAAATGAGTTGTTCTACGCGGCAAATGTTGTCTGGTGTGAAGCTGGTTCGCTGTCGACGATCATGCGGCCAATTCTCGACGGTTTCGCAACCATCCTTGAATGTTTTGGCCCATTTAAACACAGCAGCCCTACTCAGGCACTCACTACTGAACTTATTTCGCAAACGCAGAAAAATTCCCATGTTTTGAACGCCTTCCCACACTAAAACAAGTTGGGTAAACAGACCTACGGTCATGTCAGAAGGGTTTTGTATTCAATTTATAAAATGCAGTCACCAGATCGAATAAAGTATTGGAGAAAATATGAATTTCGAAGATCATACTATTATTAACAAAGTTGAATGAATTTCGTGTTCTGAGATCTTTGTTGTTGTTATACTCATAAATATCTCCCTTGATAATTATTTAAGATATCCATTCGCTAGGGAGGAAACAAATTTTTCATGTATTTCCCCCCTGTGCCCACACTGAAGCAAAAACTGACAGTTTAACAACTGTTTTGAAAAGCTCCCATGAAAACTTTCATTTCATACTCATACCGGCTACGTTTGATGAATTTTTATTTTCAGGAGCCACTCTCCTGTACTGTTATCATCGATTCATGGCCAATTTTTTCGAATCCTAGAATGGTTACAAAGCCCTTTTGCTAGGAGTTCTCTCCCGCCTCCTTGACTTGCTTCGCTTATGAGTATTAATTGTAGGTACTCATCTTCAGTCATTCATTAAATTGAATCAAGTGTTCAAAGCATGCACCTTAAACGTTGAAGTTGGGAAAAAATAACTCAAAATTATTCAATCTTCGCATTTAAAACAGCCACCATTTTGTTTTACGATTACTGATACCACTAGCTGAACCGATTCGCAAAGATATTCATGACACCTATCATTCCTGAAATTTTCATGCAAATCCTAGCAAAACTGTAGTGTCTGAGTCGGTAAAAAGCGCATGTTGTTCCATAGCCATATGTTGCCATAGTAATCAATGCAGCGCATATTGTTCCATAGTAATACAGGAAAATTCAAACCGCTATAACTTCGCTAAATATGATTCAATCTTTATGAAACTTTGAGGATAGATCAACCTTATAAATAGTCATCATTGAATTTAAGGGTACCGTTAAGATTTTATTCAAGAAAACTTAAAATCGATAAATCATACTATTACTAACAAAGTAGAGTGAATTGCGACTTC
This sequence comes from Odontomyia ornata, assembly GCA_963969285.1. Classification (NCBI taxonomy): domain Eukaryota; kingdom Metazoa; phylum Arthropoda; class Insecta; order Diptera; family Stratiomyidae; genus Odontomyia; species Odontomyia ornata. Next base: position 290,199,553 of record OZ017741.1, on the reverse strand, counting down.
TCACGTATTTGTTGTTGTTGTACTCACCAAGGCCTACAATCCTGATTTTTTTCAGATTTTTCGGATCACAGGTGTACAATCGCGAGGGGGGGGGACACAAATTTTTCGTGTATTTCCCCTCCCTGTGCGCCCCTCGAAGCAAACTTTGCCAAACAAAGACCTGTTTTGTAAAGTTCTCATCAAGACCTTTCATTATATACCCATATCGGCTATCTTCAATGAAATTTTTTTTCGGGGGGTCACTCCCCTATATGGGGAGACCCCCCTTAAACACCCTATAAATTTTTTTTTGTATTCAAACTTTGAAGAGAACACCACTTTACACCTACATACAAAATTTGATGTTTCTAGCTTGAGTAGTTTCCGAGAAAAACTGCTGTGACACACGGACGGACGGACGGACAGACAGACGGACAGACGGACAGACAGGACGCGATTTTAGAAGGGTTTTGTAAAATTATTTTACAAAACCCTAAAAACGAATGACAATACGTTGCGCAACGGTGGTCGGCACTTGGCGTTCACTCAAGGTCGTAGCAAGCGCGTTAAACATGCACTCCCGACGAAAACAAATCGTAAGGGACCTAGCTTTCAAATACTCAAGCCACGACCTTCAAAACATGCATGCGCACCATCTACAACGTTTGTCTCCATCATATTTGAACCGCCCTCGTAATATCGTATATAGGGTCCTAGATTATGCAGTCGTATTCGAGAATAGGACGTACTAGTGGGGTGTACAGTGTTTTTTTTGCCCATAAATGGTCAAATTCTTTCGCTCTCTGTTTAATAAAACCTAGTATTTCATTGGCTTTACACAGAACTTCATCATATTAAAGGTTGAACCTAAGTTTCGTTTTTAAGACTACTCAGTCTCAGTTGTGTGTTATTAATTTCGTGAATATACAGGTATATGATATTTCTTTTTCTTGAAAAGCTCATTAACTGACACTTTTTCAAATCGAGTTCAAGATGATTCTTATCGCACAATTGATGGAGGATGGTTAATTTGGATTGGACGAAGGACGGTTGGAGATTGCATTCTATGATACAGTTTGAAGTCGTCAGCACCCCAGTGATAACATTGGTCTCACGCGTTAACCGACCTTGAAACTTCACAAATTGTATGCGGTCTTTTAAATAGGACTGAATCTAGCTGAGCCGGGAATGCCGAAACTATGGAGTTTCTTGAACAATATTCCATGGTTCAGTCTATCAAACGCTTTGCTGAAACCTGTGTACATGGCATCAATCTGGTTACCTTGCTCCATGCTACAAAGAATTTTTGACGTCAAAGTGATTAGATTAGTTGTAATAGATCTGTTTTTATAGCAGGCATGTTGCTCTTCATTAAGAAACGGTTCTCATATACTTACAGCACATTATGCTAATTTGGCAACACTGTTTCGAGACCTGTTTTGGAAAGCTCTTATTAAGACCTTTCATTTGGCACCCGACACTACTACCTTCTTTGAAAAATGTCTTCAAGGGTCCCCTTCTGATATGGGGGGACCTTTTCGTAAAAAAACTAAGAAGATGCCTGAATTTTTAAGAGGCAATTATTTCTGCTAACTGATAATAGCTGGTATAGTTTCAGTGAAAAACCTTTGGCGCAGACGATTTCAATAAGGTCTTGTAAATAGTACAAAACCCAAAAAGGGAGGATATCTTCTTATCATGTTAAATGTGATCTCCTATCTGAAATTTATTACGTAATCAGTCTTGAAATAATTATTTTATAATTCAGGATTCCATTCTTCGATTCCATTATTCTCCTAAACGGCAACACTACATACATGCTCCATTGATTTCCATTTCGGTCAAAATGACAATATATGGGAATCGAACTGTACGTAAACGCACCACATACGAGTACACACTCGTAGGTTAATACACACATGATCCAAGGCAAATGCCCTTTTTCGCAATCAATTTTTAGCAGCAAGGTCGATATTGCTCGGAGAGCTTCTACTTCCCATGCACTTGCAAAGCAAACGGCATTAAAAATAGACCAGCGCGAGATCCTCGACTGTCGGTCGTTTCGCTGGTTCCCAAAAGGAATGCAATTTGGCATGCTTGCCATGTGCTATGTCTCGTGACATATCCACGTCCCGGGTATCTGTTCAGTATGCAAGAGATGCACCCAAAGACTATGGTGCTGGCAATGCTTAGGTCCACCCACGTTCTCATTCTCTCCCTCCGACCATACTTTGGCTTTGTACTAATGCAACTTTATGCTAAAATCATCCGAGCTGGATTCCAAAGGTAGTGGAGAAGAGCAGGAGGGGGGTGATAGTGAGTGGATAAGGATGATGCTAATCGACGATGTCTACATATTTTAAAAAGTGAATTATGGATGAATTCTAGTTTCGTCTGTCGATAAATTGAGTTCACTTTGTGCTGCAAAACTTTCAAATTTCCCGTCTGGAATTTATTCGCTGAGAACGAGGTGAACGATTCTGTAAAGTTTATAAGGGGGTCCGGGAAATATTGCTTTAAAAGTAAAGTTCATTGCGAAAGTTTCTTATTTCTTTTTGGGTGTGTCATTTGCTGGTGTCTGGAGAATTTCTTATTCTTTAGATGGTGAAATAATCATTCGGCTCAAAGCATTGTGTGCTATTTGTGTTCTTTTCATGTCTTGTCTGGTTGGGTTTGAATTCTTCTGAAGAATATTTGGATGATTATTTAGACTAGATGAGTTTCAGTAATTTTCAATTTGTCACCGAGGAAATGTTCTTTTTCTTATATCCTTCCTAATAATGGGAAAATGGCAGGTTGATACCTTTTTAGGGTTTTGTAAAATAATTTTACAAAACCCTACTAAAATCGCGTCCTGTCTGTCCGTCTGTCTGTCCGTCCGTGTGTCACAGCAGTTTTTCTCGGAAACTACTTAAGCTAGAAACATCAAATTTTGTATGTAGGTGCAAAGTGGTGCTCTCTTCAAAGTTCAACTACAAAAAATTTTATAAGGTACTTAAGGGGGTCTCCCCATATAGGGGAGTGACCCCCCGAAAAAAAATTCATTAAAGGTACCCGATATGGGTATCAAATGAAAGGTGTTGATGAGAGCTTTTCAAAACAGGTCTTAGTTTGGCAAAGTTTGCTTCGAGGGGCGCACAGGGAGGGGAAATACACGAAAAATTTGTGTCCCCCCCTCGCGATTGGACACCTGTGATCCGAAAAATTTGAAAAAAATCAAGAATGTAGGCCTTAATGAGTACAACAACAACAACAAATACGTGAGAAGTCGTAATTCACTCAACTTTGTTAGTAATAGTATGATTTATAGATTTTTGTTTGCTTGAATAAAATCTTAACGGTACCCTTAAATGAGTACACAAATTGACCTATCCTGAAAGTTGAATCATTTTTAGCGATGTTATAGCGGTTTGAATTTTCCTGTATTACTATGGAACAATATGCGCTGCATTTATTACTATGGCAACATATGGCTATGGAACAACATGCGCTTTTTACCGACTCAGACACTACAGTTTTGCTAGGATTTGCATGAAAATTTCAGGAATGATAGGTATCATGAATATCTTTGAGAATCGGTTCAGCTATTGGTATCAGAATCGTAAAACAAAATAGTGGTTGTTTTAAATGCGAAGATTGAATAATTTTGAGTTATTTTTTCCCAACTTCAACGTTTAAGGTGCATGCTTTGAACACTTGATTCAATTTAATGAATGACTGAAGATGAATGCCTACAATTAATACTCATAAGTGAAGCAAGTAAAGCAGGCGGGAGAGAGCTCCTAGCAAAAGGGCTTTGTAACCATTCTAGGATTCGAAAAAATTGGCCATGAATCGATATCAGTACAGGAGAGTGGCCCCTGAAAAAAATTCATCAAACGTAGCTGATATGAGTATGAAATGAAAGTTTTCATGGGAGCTTTTCAAAACAGTTCTCAAACTGTCAGTTTTTGCTTCAGTGGGGGCACAGGGGGAAAATACATGAAAAATGTGTTTTCTCCCTCGCGGATGGACATCTGAAATAATTATCAAGGGAGATATTTATGAGTATTACAAAAACAAATACCTCAGAAGTCGAAATTTCATATTTTCTCCAATAAAATCGTCTTTGACATGTTTCTTGATTTTATTCGATCTGGTGGCTGCATTTTGTAAATTGAATACAAAACCCTTCTGACATGAGCTGTTTACCCAACTTGTTTTATGCTATTTTTTCTAAATCTAGCAGAAAGAGTTCAGGAAATATATTATGATTGCATTACGATTCTTTTCAAATTGAGGTGATTGGGATTATATTCTCAAATTACTCAACGGTACTTCTTTTTAGGATATTGTAAAATTATTTTATAATACCCTACTAAAAACGAGACCTGTCCGTCCGTGTGGCACAGCAAGTTTGCGCACAAACCATTTAAACTAGGATGATGAAATTTTGTTTGTAGTGCCCTCTTGAAATTTTCAGTACAAAATAATATTCGTAAGGTTTAAAAGGCGTGCGCCCCAAAGGGGATGAGCCTTAATTTTTTTTTACCAGAAGTAACCTATATAGTATCAAATGAAAAATTTTGATAAGAACTTTTCAAAACAGGCTTGCTTCAAAGGGTGCAGAAGGAGGGGAAATGTACGAAAACTTGAAATATAAGGTCAATATACAGGCAAACAACGATGAAGTGGCCAAGAATAATTTTTACAGTAGCTTAGAACAAGCCATAGACAGATTGCCTTCACATGACATCAAAAATGTTCGAGGGGATCTTACCGCTAAAATTTTCCGGAAGCTGGCTCAAAGAGGAACTATAGTGTTTTTAGGACGGTAATTATGTCCGTAAAGGACTGCAGCGGTAGTCTGTTGCCTCAGCGAGCAGAACTAGTGCTACGCTGGAAATGGCCTTGTCTGGGACGCGTAAGCGCGGTGGCAAGCTAGGTTTGCGGTGTCGTGGGGAGGGCTCTTTTCCCACAGCACAAGGAACCACTACAAAAATAGTTTTCGCTCTTAAAATTTCTTAGATAACCGGAGTCAACAAAAGACGCAGGAGCGATTGACCTTCACTAAGCGTCGATGGCCTAGGTAACATACCGAAAGGAATTATAAAGAAACGCGACAACGAATAACCTGTTAATTGCGCGCGAGACGTGAGCCGATTTCTTCTTTGCCGAGAACGGTCACGGCCCACAAATAAGAGTGGGGCATTCAGGTGGCGATCTAAATAAAAAAATGATACTTTGGCCCATATCAGGTGTGGAAGGCCAAGCATCCCGGCGAGAGCCCCTTAACAAAGAAAAAAGAGAGGGAGCTCACCCGATGGCTAGCTCATGAGCGGAGGGGCCAGCCAACGTGGCGTTTGCGGTACCAACGGAAAGACTGAATTATCACGTTCCATCTACACATTTTTATTGATTCCATTCATTACTTTTATTTGTAATAAAATAAACACACACACAAATATAGCTTTACAAATTTTCCGAATTTCTATTTAACATCTCGTATCTCAAACCTTCATCGAACTGCGCTCTGAAGGTTTTTGGCCGATATATTTAAATAGATAAATAGTAGAAATAAACCTCCCCTCAATTCTTCCTTATGCTTATACCTTCCATTTTTTAATATAACTTGTAAAGAGAGTTTTGATAAAAATAATCTGTAAGAGTGCCTGAAATCGTTAATTTATATTGATATGGCGATGGTTCTTTAGAAAGTAGTACTGATTGTTCTCTAAAGAATCGATTACTGCTACTTCTAGGGTTATTTCGCTTATTGTTAGTTTGGTGAGTTTTTGTTGTTGTAGCGTGAGTTTGTTTATTGTTTGATTCTTGGATAGTAGTTTCATTATACTCTGTATCACAGTTGGCAGCGCTTCTTTCTGCTATACAGTGTTTGTTCCGGCGACTAACTTGATTGTTATTAAGTTGGCTGTTGTTTGCATTCTTGTTTTGTGCAGGATGTTGGTTGGTTGCAACTTTCCGTGTCAACAATCTCAAAACGTTCAACACCTTTGTATTCTTTGATAAGCTTGAATCCATTAAAAGTCCTTTCAGTAAAAACTAAGAAAGAGAGAGAGAGTTTAATTTGAACCAGCATAAGTTCAAATTGAATGAGTTCATTCTCGGGTTCTATGCGTTGTGAAATGTTGGAAAAGTTAAGATCAGCCCGACTTTCATCGAATGAATATCAGACAAGAGAGACTTGCTTTAATCCGTAGTCAAAACAAGCACTTTCATTTGCTCTTTAGCTGGCACATAGAAACAAACAAGCGCTGTTTTTGATTGAAGTCGCTTTGGAATATGATCGAGCATCGTTGGTGACACTATCAATCTTATATGCTAAGCTGAGGGGCCACAAGATACTAAAATTTAACATGAATCCCCCTCGATAGTGATAATTTTAAATACTCTCCCGCGGATGTTTGACAGGTCTTCTTTGCACTGAATGAAAGATGTGATATTTTGTAAGCTATTGTAACTTGGTTTTTGTACACATTTGAACGATATATGTGCCATTTATACACTCAGATGCTAACATATTTACCGGCCGTAGTGATCATAGGTATCAGCTTGTTACGCTCATTTCGCTTTATCCACGTTATTTTTCGTTCAGACATTTCGGATGATTCGCAACTTTTTCTCGAAAGCAACAGCCTAGCGCACAAATCACGCCCACAAAGAGGAGCCGAATCATCAATCCCTATTTCTATTTTCTTCTTTTTCTCCGTCGCGGTTCGCGGCCAACTTGCAACTCTCTGTTGCCGACGAGACAACCAACTACTTTTCCGTTCTCGCCTGAACAGGATTATCCGAATCATTTGGAACAGTTACATTTGCATAAAAATTTCCCTCAAGAGCGAGAGGAAATGTCAAACTGTTCTCATTCAAAGAACAATCGAAATTAATAATCCGCAATGTAATATGTTGATTGATCTGTCCCCACTACTCAATGAACTTGCGTTGCTTTCATTGCTTCGACTACTACTGTTGGTCATAATCGAGGAATTGTTCAGATGGAGCATAATACACAGATGCTGAACCAGATCCATAGAATGGAACATTCAATTGATGCGGATCTGCGAACTGCTGACTGCGCTTGCGTAAAAGGCACGGCTTGTGTAATAAGGTGTATATTGATGGCAATAACCGGAATCTTCGCAGTTTTGCATTGGCTGCGACATCCGTATAGATTTTGACCGGTCCCATGCGACTTGATCACATTCGAGACCTTTACGTTCATATTGCAGTTTTGATTGCTGAAATATCGAACAGGTAAACGACTCTCTTCTAGTTGACGAATATATTGCGAGATTGTTGCTGACAGCAGATCAGGAAGAGATCCTAGTAGGTGGAATGAAGTTTTGAAGTGGAGGAACTAGTATTTATCTCCCATTGCGAAGTAAACAGCCCAAGTTATGTTCTTTTGGATACACTAAACTCCCAATAAACCTCCCGTATAAAATATGCACTTCTTGGAGACAAAATGTTGTTATTGTCCGCATAGGCTACCACTTGGTTATACTTGCAAAGTAATGTACCTCGTGTATCGACAGATAAATCCATCTCCCTGCTTCAGTCCGATATTTGTGCCAAAGGCATCGGTGTGTTGGCTATTGATGCGGAATTTCGAGGCCATCGACGTCATTTTCGTAAGAAGGACTTATTTAGCTAGGATGCTCAAGCAAAGCATTGCTTGGTACAGTGCGTTACGATCAAGACTGTTGTTTGCTTGTTTAAATTTAACGAAAATTTGATTTTCGTCTATGTTGAACTCCCAGCGTTTCTCAAGTACCTGCTTGACAGTAAACAATTTGTCTATTGTCGATCTACCTGCTCTAAAACCACCTTGATACTCCCCAATAGTATGATCCGATTTAATTTTCTAAGATCTTCGAAAATGTTTTGTACGCCGTACAAAGCAGTGATATGCCGCTATAATTTTCGCACTGTAGCTTGTCACCTTTTTTTTTTGGATAGGGAATATAGTTGATTGGCTCCACTCTTTCGGCATATCCTCTTCTTTTCAAATGTGCTGGATGAGTTTGTGAATAGCTTTATGGACATTGCTGCCACCATATTTTATGCGCTCCACTGGAATCTCATCGGTGCCCGGCGCTTTATTATTCTTTTGGGCTTTGATGATGGAACACACCTCACCCAGAGTTGGTGGGGCCAATGGCTCCGATGTCCTGGAGCTGTGCGGAGAATTAAGGAGGTTCTTGAAATATGATGCCCATCTTTCCTTAATCATGGTTTCATCAGCGATAATATTGCCGATGTCATCACTACAGAGCGTGGTTTTGGGCCGATAACCACGTTTCAGGCTTTTCACTACTTTGTATGCTTGTCTTGTGTTGTTGCTCGCTAAACTTGTATCTATACTTCTCAATTGGCTGTCATAGTATTTTCTTTTCTCAATTCTAATTATCTTATTCGCTACTCTTCTTAGATTTTCATAGTGTCCTCTTTTCATCCTGGCTTTCCTACCTATGTAATCTTTGTATGCCTGATTCTTTTTGTCTAACGCATTCTGGCACTCATCAGCGAACCATTCATTTCTCTTGCGCCGGGTTTGACGTCCGATCGCCTGTTCTGCCGCGGTCTTAATAGCCGCTTTCTATTCCATCCAGAGCTCGTTGTTTGTCTTTAATTGATAATGCGTCTGATAAGATGGGAGCCAGCTGGTTGTCGAGAGTCTCCGTGAAATGTTCGGCCACAGACGCCGTTTGGAGCATTTTGATGTCATATTTTTGAAGCGGGCTGTTCTTCGCTGAATATGCCTTTGACATACGACATCGGTAGGTCAATTTGATCAAGTAATGATCTGAGTTACAATTGGCTCCTCGGTGTGTACGGACATCTGGTCCTCTTCGGCCTTTAACCAGCTTCTCCGGTAATGCCCTATGCGGTCTTAGAGCTCTTCTAGTTTCAGTTCTTCGGTTCTAAAAACCAAGGCTTCTTCGAACGTGGAATCTTTCAAGTTCCCGAAAGATAGCAAAAAGGCATCCAACAAAATGGTCAATATGTATGTCATTGATTAATGTTTGTTGTTAATACAAATAAATTGACTTTGAAAACATAAAAAAACGACATTAATTATCGAACAACCCAGTATCTCGGTTAATCCCGTGACGCAGTCAATGTCTCTTACTTCGATCGAGGCTATAGTTGCACTTTTGCAGAGAACTTTCTTTATTGCGTCGCAGAATGCTTCTTTATTGTCGGCCTCTGTTCGAAATTTAACCAGAATATGACCCAACCGCGTTAGTCGCATTGCTTTCATAGGAATGATGTCTTCGGGCCTTACATTTCCCTGATATCGCGCAGCATTTCTGCGTAGGATCGGCCATGTTGGGGTTTTACGAACAGTGCCTGCTGCCGGGGTCTTCGTTGGGGCTTTTTTCTCTCCTGTTTCGCATTAGGTCTTTTTTCCTGCTAGGCGTCCGTGCGAACTTTATTTTCTGGCACTTCTTGAAGAGTTTCTTTGCGGCTTTCTTCGCACTTTTTGTTAGAACTGTCTGTAACCCCTGCTCTGGCGTTCCACGCCCATCAAGTGCCTCTTCTTTCCATCTTTTATCCCGATCTCCTGCATTGAGGTAGACGCCATTCTTTTGTTGATGTTTGATGGTGCGTGTCGTTTAGGCTTAGCTCTCAGCGCTTCTTTAGCCTTCTGCTCTTCTTCGGCCTTCTGGTCCTCTTCGGCCTAACCAGCTTCTCCGGTAATGCCGTATGCGGTCTAGGAGCTCCTCTAGTTCAAGGAGCCCATTCTTTATACCTTTACTGATAATTGGCGAGTCGCATGTCGCTGGACGGCAATTGTATTTTGCGACCTCCTTTCTTGGGAGAGGCTATCGGTTTCCGTTTCCGAGTACAGTACTTCCGCGACATTTTCGACGGTGGAATCACTGAACGGCGCTTCGTTTGTTGGTCATTCCTTTAATTTCCTTTCGTGATCACTATGTGGACTTGAGGATGGCTCGTTATTATTTCAGGATCTAAGACCATTTCTTTGGTCGCTTCAGTAGCGATCGCAGCAATAACCATCAACCTCTCGATTTTCTTTATAGTTTCCCCCACCGCTCGAACATCTGGCGCGTTATGCTGGATTTCCCGCTCTTTCTTTTTAATGAGGTTGTGGCGTTCGCATCGTATACGTCCGAACGCCACCGGAATCTCAGTGTTAATAAGGCTGTCCTTTCAATAACGAACGCTCATATTAGCCTCATAAATTAAAACGGAAAACTCGCATACAACACCATTGTGAAATACTGGATGCAGCGGCAAAACCTCGTCAACACATTAGAACTGAAGCTCCTGATAACAGAATTACTATCACAACAGAGGAAATGGCAACAAATGACAAAAGTGAAAATGACCAAGCATGCAAAAATTCATATAATATCCGAGGCTGCTGCGCCTGCGCCGCCTTTCGAGGGAGCCAAGGCTGTTGCGGTTACCTTTTGTTGCGACGCTAGAAGGATCAGTAGCATGACTTGCGAACGGATTCAACAAAACAATATTGGATGTTATCGTTATTATTTTTTGAACGTATTTAAAGAAATTAGGCCGAGGTAAACAGCTCGTATTCTATGCTTAAGCACGATATCAGTCCGTTCCCACTAAATACAAAGAACAGCATGACATGTTTTTGTAAAAAAAATATATGCAAGGATAACTAAAAATAATTTTCACTAATTAAATCCGCTGCTGTCGAGAGTCCTCGTTCGTTCAGTACCTTCAAACTTAACCTATGCTTTTCTTGGCTTTGCTCTTGTTTACGACACTGTACATCCAAAATTTCTTCGAAGGATATTTCTTTTAGTTTCTCCATCCATTTCCCCCAATAGAACCAAAACGCACGATGTTAATTCCAAATAAAATAAAAAGTTTTCAGAGAATTATGTGAATATTTTTTATCATAATATAAGGATCTATGACAATTATGTGTGAAACAAAATATCGCCCAAATGCTCGCCACGACGACGGTGGCATACTTCTATCCGATGGTCTATATTTTCAATGACTCTGAGACATAAATAAGCTTCAATGTCGTTAATGTGCTGAATTATCTCATCCTTTAGCTCTTGAATTGTTCTTGGCTTATTGACGTACACTTTTCCTTTTAATATCCCCAGAGAAAGAAGTCCAACGGTGCATATCACATGCTCGTGACGGCCAATTAACATCGCCACAATGTGAGATAACAGGCCATTGAATTTCTCGCGTAAAAGAGCCGTTGTTTCGTTGGCTGTATGGCAATTGGCACCATCCTGTTGTAACCACATATCGTCCAGGTCCATAGCCTCAATTTCTGGCAATGAGAAGTCCGTTATCATCTCGCAGTAGCGAACACCATTCACGGTAACTGCTTGGCCGTCCTCATTTTCGAAAAAGTACGGCCCAATGACGCCGCCAGTCCATAAACCGTACCAAACAGTCACTCTTTGTGGATGATTTTCTTTGTAAAGTCACCATTCCCTTCTGTCTGTTCAATCACCCATTCGGCGTATTGCCGAAGCTTGAAATGGTCAGTAGGCTTCAGCTATTGAGTCAATTGAACCTTGTAAGCGTGTAAATTCAAACCTTTCTTCAAAATTCGCATCAGTGATGATCGTGAGATGTTCAATTGTTGGGCACAAGTCTATGTTGACGGCTCTTCCGCCACACTATCGCGAACCACAGCAGTGTTTTCCGCAGAACGAACTGGGCGAGCATTCACTGGTGATTTCACATTTCCTGCAGACCCAGTTTGCTAAAATTTGCGGACAATTGTCCCGATTGTGGATACATTTGGTCGATTATGCTGACCTCAAAAAAAATCACAAAGTGCACGAAATGCATTTTGTTTTGAACGCCCATTTTCTTAAACGGCTTCAACAACCTAACGTGCTGCTCAATTGTGTACCTCTCCATGGTTGCACTTGTCAAACACTGAAGCAAAGAAATTTCAAATTATGTTGGGCGAAAAACTTGACGTTAAGGTGTGACTAACAATTAACATCGTGCATTATGGTTGGACCACCCTTTATTTGCTAAATAATTCTATGCAATACTCAGTTAGCGAATTGGTCAACACTTTGCAAGAATCCAATTAAGGTTCGCCCGTCTCGCAACCACACCATCATTTGTTTTTGCGGGCGAAATAAACAATCGTTTCTATATTATTTTGTGGCCATTACTGTCGATTTCATCCAGCAGCTGTACCGTTCTGGCAAGGCGATTCAAATCATTAATTGAGATATAAATTTTTAATCTAAACTTTTATTTATTATCCTTTATAGATTCCTGATGTCTTGCAACGTGATGGCCAGTCGCAAACTGCACCCGGTGATTCAATAAAGGGGCACAAGAGCAGGAACGAAGATATGCACGGGGCCACGACACATTTCCAATGCAGGAACTACTCTTCTATATGAACTTTCGGGCACAGCCTACTTTTCTTCCTTCTTATTCGGCCAGTTTTTCCGTTTTGTGGCACTGTCTCCTCGGGTGAAAATCATGTTGAAACGATTGTTTGCGCCAGCAATCTCAGGTGTAGTGGCATCGTTTTTACTTAGAAAAGTCATGTGCTAAGGGGTATAGGCGCTCGGAAATAAATAAATATCCCCAAAAGATCGATTTGGCACAAACTCCGCAAAACTGTTACTTCTCTGACGCGCGCCACTCATGTGGTCCCCTTCATGACACCCCCACCGCTTACACTGCATCTTCTCTGCTTTCGGTTCAAAGCCTACTGAAGTAGAAGCCGAAAGTGGCAGCGATTACTACGTAAGCATTTCTAAGTGGCTTGAACACTGGAAAAACGCTCCAACTTCCAAAAAAATTCCAGAAATGGCTTGCAATAATATATTTATTACTACTGCTCAAATAACGAAGTCAGTTAAACGCAAACAAAATGCCGACGATTTAATCAAATATTATTTTTTCTAAGTCAATTGAGGGACTCTATATGCAAGTAAAGTTGCAATTTATTTTCATACCGTTTCTTTGAAGAGAAAGTCAGTCCGCCTCAAAATATGTGAAAATGATAATACCAAAGCCATTAATGGCAACAAGAGAAAGACAATTGCCAATTTTTCGATTGCCTTCCTTATCTTTAATGTCTTCTCCATCAGTTGATCCATCAGCCCTTTTATACCCTTTCCGCCCATTTAAGGTCGGCATTGGACATGTACATTGGTATCTAACAATCCCACAAATTCACTTTAAACTCTCCCAAACTCCTCCAGGATAACATACCACATTGTATCTTCTGAATGTCTGGTAAATGGAATTTCAATCATTGTCCTAGATCAGGTCCAGAGAATTATTGCAGCTGACAGGAGATTAAATTTAAAGAAGCAAATAATTAATGGTATCTTTAAATCATCACATCTCAAATGGATGAACATTTTGAGACTGCCAATAGATACTTCCGTACCCCAATGTTTCCGATTTCCGGTTAAATTCACCCATTCGCAAGCAACCCAACCCTTGGCGGCTTGATTTGGCACAGCATGGCCGCAAAAAGCACAATCAGAAAGAGCTGCCGCTTTCGACTAAAACAAAAGATTAAAAAATAAAACGATGATTTCACCGGCTTGTAACTAATTCAATGGGTCAAATAATAAGCCGTAAAGCTGCTTCATGTGTTTACAGATAGCGGATCTAATGCTGCCTTATTAACAACTAATGGTATATTGAGTCACAATAAAAAGCAGCATCCAATTAAAGAGTGGCAACATCCACGCCATTTCCCGAGCCTTGCGTGCGCACTCTTCTGGATTCATTTCGACAAATCGGATACCATGCATGTTGCCCACACTTCCGCCACCCACATGAGCAGCTTCCGCATCTACAATACCACATGCTCCTCGCACATCTACCACCTCGGGCACAATCAAACCGCCAGACTACTGCAAATTCTGCTTTAATCCAAGTAACTATCATCGTACTCAAATCACTTTCGTTACGTTCTACGTTTATGGTCTACGTCTACGGGAATTAATAAAGTTTCGCATAGACCGCGCGAGTTGGTATGGAAGCAAGGGAAGGCAAAGGTGTGCGAAAAGCTTTTTGCAAGGCTTGTGGATGCATCAGATTCGCGAGTTACCTATGGATGCGATTGCGATGCATATACGGCAGGTTGTCTCTCGATTTAGTTGTGTTTGTAGAGGGCTTTCCGGTTTTGTGGTCGATGAAGACAACCAGCTGATTGCAGACCGGCGCAGACGGGACATTCGAAAAATCGAAGTGGAATTCATGTGATTAGATTTTCAAGGAAGGGTGAAGTGGACGTAGATGGAAGACAATAAATAGGAATTTGAGAGTACGACGGGTTGGTACTAGTAGAGCACGCGGTTGGCAACTATATGGTAGCTGTCTGGTGCAAGCTATTCCTTTCTAACACAATCAGCCGGTTTGTTGTGATTGTAGTTAGTTGGGAATACCGAAATGAAAGGAACATTTGTATAGGGTTGAAATGTGCAGAATTGTCTGGTTGGTTGGATTATTCCACTATGCTGTTTCTATTATGGAAACAGTGTTGGTCATATAAAGTGATGGAAATTTGCACGGATATTTTGATCTCGCCTGTTTAAATTTTTATCTTTCGAATAATACATACATATATCAAGAATGCATGTTTCCCATCTACAAATGTGCTGTTTTCTATCTAAAAATGTGTCGTAGGTACGCTTATTTTTAAAAGTAGATTATATAATTTGATTTGCCGCCATTTGGAAAGTCAGGCAATCTTTTAGGAAAATGTTTTGTTGTGTAAATGCTTCCAATGTAAGCTATTTTAAACGTTTCCATGTAAATATATTTAAAACTTCAGTTGCTATTCAAATAACGAATATCGTTTACTTTTTGACCTTTGGCGCCCGCCATTTCAAAGTTAATCGTTTCATTTTGGATTATTTTAGAAGATATTTGTCGTAGAGTGTCACACTACTTTGCCAAATTTCATTCAAATCGGAGTTTTACCCTGAAAATAACAAATATATTTAATTTTTATTGAAAATGGCAGCTAAAAATATTCAGTTTTCAATTTTCGACTTTTTTTTTGTTAATGATCCGATTTTCATAGTTTTGGCAAGTTTCATCAAAATCCGTTGCAAAACATGACATTTAAAAACATGGATATTTGAGCCACTACGGCTTTGAATTCAGCTCATTACTGATAACCAAAATAACAAATTGTGCCTTTGTATTTGGCTAACCACTATTTTGAAATTCCAGTTTTTTTTTCAACCGTTTGGCACACTTTTTCGGGCCAGGTCTCGTTTGGCTACGCCGTGAGGTGCCTTCAAGCTTTGGGATCCCTCCTCTTGCGGGAGGGGAGGGAGGAAGGGAAATTGCCAGACTATTGATTCCCCAGCCTCGGCGTCTCCAGCTGCTCTGAGTCCCTTTTATCTTTAAGGACTGCCCGAACATTATGTGTCACATTGTTTCAAGTGTCAACTGATTCAAGCATCATCGCGACTACTCGTATACTTTCCGGGGTGAGATCTACCGTCTCACTGTAGAGGTCCCGCCGCAGCCTGTCTCATTTTGTGCACGCGAAAAATCTGCGGAAGCATCGTCTTCCTCTCCCTGGCAAAACCGACAATCGGGGGACCGTGACTTACCAATCATGGCAGATAAGATTGAAAAAACCCATTCCCGCTCAAAACATGGGTCGGATAGAGTCTCACCATCCCTTCGATTTAGCGACGGTCTTACATGCGGGATGGGCCGCGCAGTCCACGTTCCCT
This sequence comes from Odontomyia ornata, assembly GCA_963969285.1. Lineage (NCBI taxonomy): Eukaryota > Metazoa > Arthropoda > Insecta > Diptera > Stratiomyidae > Odontomyia > Odontomyia ornata. The sequence goes on along the minus strand of OZ017741.1, from coordinate 290,183,855 downwards.
TCGTGCCATTCGCCCAAGACTGCTGCCAATCGTAGAGTGAACGCTATCTCTCCTCGCAGGCAACCGTCTGCTTCGCATCCTGGTTTCGACGCAGGTAAATAGCACGGTAATCTCTAGCAAGGAGGGTAACAGATATCACGCCTGCAATAACTCTCACCGCCGAATCAGACACTGTCGGATATAAAGATGCAATCCTCAGTGCTCCTCTGTTCTGTACCTGTGCCCAAGCGTTTTCAGTACACCTTACTGAGTGCGTCGCCCTACTTCTGCTCCGTACAGTAGCACTAACCCCACAGCACTCGTCAAGAAGCGACTTCTTAACTGGTTGGGTCCCTCTACGTTGGCCATAAGTCGACTCAGACACGAAACTCCCGAAGCAGCAACTTCGAGTCGATCAGTTTTCCCAGGTATTTAAATGATGGCTTCGATTCGATTAGTATGTCTCCAACATTGATCATCCTTACTCTAGGGATTCTCTTTTTTGTCAAAATGACCACTTCGATTTTTTTGAGTGCTCGCCTGAACTCACAAGCCTCTCACTCGGCGTATTAGTATACCTAGCCTAAGTTGCTCTTATTCAACGGTGCCTCATGCGACTAGAGCCGACATCATCCGCACAGCCTATCAAGCGTGACTCATCTGATATCTCCAGTCTCAGTAGCCCGTCGTGAGGCACGTACCGCAGGTCTGGACCAAAGATAGCACCCTGGGCAACGCCTGGTGTAACTTCCATCCTTCGTTGGCCCTGTGTCGTGTCGTAATGCTGGCTTCGGTCCTTTAGATAGTTCCTCAGAAGCCGCATCAGATATTCTTGAACTTGAAAAGCATTTTCCAGCGTATCAGAATATCCACCCATGTAGCGGAGTTGAAGGCGTTCACTAACAGAATGATCCGTCGCTCAGTGCGGTTATATGGCTCTGCTTTTTGGACCGCGCTCACCACCTCTGCAATCGCATCAATGGTAGAGGGACCTGCCCTAAAGCCGTACTGCCGGCAAGATAGGTCCCCAGCAGTACGTATGGCATCAGTGAGTCTGGCACTTTCCCAGCCGTATCTAGCATGCATAACGGGCGGTATGAAGACGGCGAGCCGGAATTTCCCTTCCCCTTGCCGATCAGCTCGAACCTTGCAACTTTTCATCGTACCGGGAAAACCCCGTCCCGCAGGTAAGCGTTGAGTGTGCAGCAAGTTCGGATAATGGTGATAGAAAAGTTACAACATCTGAGCTGGAACACCATCTGGGCCTGGAGTATTCCTCGCTTACAGTGATAGGACTGCGGCTTCTAGTTTCGGCTGTGTGCCGAGTGGGCATTCGATTGCTGTTTCACCGTGGACAGCTTCAACACGGACGGGATGAGCGGGGAAAAATGCCCCCAATATCTCGTCCATCTTTTGCGCTTCATGTATGCAAGGCGTTCGTAGGGCACTAAGCATTCGCATAATAAGCTTGTAGCCAACGACCCACGGATCCTTGTTCACATTATGCTCTAGATGTTGCCAGCAATGAGCCTTGCTGTTGTTCATCAATTTGCGAAGGAATTTCCTCGCCGATTTATACGAGTATGCTGCTACCTGGCTGCATGCCTCGTCACAGTCCCGTGCCCGTTGAGCCTCATGGCGAAGCTTGTGAAACTTCCGTCTCTTTTCAGCGATTTCAGCCGACCACCAGTACACTGGAGGCTTGTCGTGCCGAGGTTTCCGACAGGGCATAGAAGCGCTGCAAGCAGTCGTCATGATGCTCATAGTTGACTTCACCACCTCTAGAGCTGCCAGTTCTTTTGTCCCCCTGCGTATCACCCTGCAGCGGAGCGCCTGCCGTGAACACCTTAACAAACCTCTCGACGTCCATCCTTTCGACGTTCCACCCAATTGTAGAAGGTTGAGAGCACAGACGTCGGGAGACAACATCACGGATCTCAAACAGAATGTACTAATTATCTCTGGCTGAGTAGCCCTCGAATACTCCCCAATTGCTCTCATCCTTGTCCTAACGATTTTCAATTTCATCTAACCTAAAAATAGATAAAAATCCAAAAAAAATATACATGGAAATTTGAAAACCAACGTGGCAATCAGCGGCTCCATCCACGATATTGTTAAAAACACATCGGGAGCGGCATCAACGACGACAAATACCATGACACTTAAGACGAACGAAAAACGGAGATTCGAGGACAGTCTTGTCCAGACTGAGATTCCTGCGGCCTTCGGGCGCAGCAAAAAAACGATGTGAAAGCCAGAACGTCCTAAAAAGGAAGATTGGGAAATTATGCAGGAAGCATCAGATGTTGCGCAGTTGGGGAAAATACATTATCAAGAATACCGAAAATCCGATGGTTGCTACTGCGGCCGCTACCGAAGTGACCGAAGCGTGGGTCTTAAGACCCGAAATAATAACGAACCATCCTGAAGACCACTAAGTGATCACGCCAGAAAAAAAACGGAGTGCATTTCACCGCCACCGTCGAAACTGTGACTGAAGTACTTTACTCGGAAATGAAAGCCGATAAGAAAGGTGGTCGCGAAATACAATTGCCGTCCATAGCCATCAAGAAGAAAGGCTAATCCGAAAACCGGGAGACGTTCTAAAAAGAATCAAATCAATATGCGAGTCACCAAAAATCAGCAAAGGTGTAGAGAATGGTCTCCTTGAAAAAGAGTAGCTCCTAGACAGTAAAGGGTTTTACCGAAGGAGCTGATTAAAGGCCGAAGAGAAACAAAAAGCTGAAGAAGAGTAGAAGGCTAAAGAAGCGCTGAGGGCTAAGCTTAAATGGCACGCGCAGATCCACCATCAAACATCAATAAAAGAATTGCGTCTAGTCCAATTGAAGGAGATCGAGTGCTGATAAAAGGAGCGAAGAAAGCTACAAAGAAACTCCTTCAAAAAATGCCAGAAAATAAAGTTCACACGGAAGCCCGGCAGGAAAAAAAGACCTGACGCGCAACAGAAGAGAAAAAGCCACCCCCGCAGCAGGCACAGCTCATAAAACCCCAAAATGGCCGATCCTACGCAGAAGTGCTGCGGGATATCGGGGGAAATGTAAGGTCTGAAGACACCAACACATCTTTTAAAGCAGTGCGACCAACCTGGTTGGGCTGCATACTGGTCGAATTCGGAGCAGAGGCCGACAATAAAGAAGCATTTTGTGACGCAGTGGTAGAAGTCCTCGACAAAAGCGCGACTAAAACCTTGCTCGACCCGGTGGCAAAGATCGAAATAAGAGACATTGACAGCCTCACGCGTCTACCCGAGGTAGAAGAGGCCATCAAAAGGGAGTTCCCTAGCGTTGGCAGGATCAAAGCAAGGCCGATACTAGAAAATCCTAGGAAACAACGCATGGCCATCATTGACTTGACCGAAAGGAACAACGAATAATTTCTGAAAAGGGTAAAATAAGAATAGGGTGGGTTGACTGCAGGATAGGGCGAAGAGCAGCGTTTCCGTTTCCAATGCCTTGGCTATGGTCACACTGCACAAGCATGCAAAGAACCCGATAGGAGTCTCTGTGTTACAAATATGGTGAACATAAAAGAGTGTACGCAGGAGGCATACTGCATTCGTTGCAATCGAGTGCCCACTCCACGTGGCCGGAGCTAGAAGAGGCAGTCCTATAATTGAAAGCAATGACAGTTCCAGACCCAACTGTTGTTTCGGCAGAGGTGTTGCAACTTTTCTATCACCATTGTCCTGCCTTGTTGCTCAGCACATTTAATGCTTACCTACGGTGCTAGAGAAACTCATCAAGGGAAGACTCACTAACGTGATTCGTACTGATGAGGACTTATCTCCACGGCTTTAGAACAGGACGCTCCATCATTGACGCGCGATGCAGAGGTGGTGAGCGCGGTCCAAAAGGAAACGGCACATAGTCACAACCAAGCGACAGATCGTTCTGTTGGTGACACTCGGGTCTAGCACCGCCTTCAACTCCATTAGATGTGTAGATCTTCTGGATACGCTGCAAAACCCTTTTCAAGTTCCAGAATACTTGATGCGGTGTCTGAGGGACTTCCTGTAGGACCGAAGGCTGCGTTACGACACAACACAGAGCCAACGAAGGATGGAAGTCACATCGGGTGCTCCCCAGAGATCTATCCTAGGTCCAGACCTGTGGAACGTGTCTTGCGACGGGCTACTGAGACTGGAGATGCCCGCTTGAACGGCTGTGCGGATGATGTTGTGGCTCTGATCGCTGGACGCACCATTGGCCAAGCGCAACTTAGTTTAGATATGCTAGTTCGCCGAGTGAGAGACTGGATGACTGCTTGCGTTAACTCGAGCACTATAGAAAATTCAAGTGGTCATCTCGACAAAAAAGAGAATCCCTAGAGTAAGAATGCTCAGCATTAGAGACATACTAATCGACTCCAAGCCAGCGGTAAAGTATCTGAGGCTACTGATCGACTCAAAGATGAGTTTCGCTGAGCAAATCAGGGCAACGGCTGTTCGGGCGTATCGGCTCTGAGTCGAGTTATGGTCAACGTAGGGGCACCCAACCCTCTTGATGAGTGCCGTGGGATCAGTGCTACTACACGGAGTAGAAATATGGGATGACAACCTCAGTAAGGAGGTATACCGAAAACGCTTGTGCACAGGTACAGAGCAAAGGAGCACTGAGGATTCCATCTTCATATCTGATAGTTTCTGATTCGGCGGTGAGAGTTATTGCAGGCGTGATACCTGTCGCCTTCCTTGCTAGGGAGTGCCATGTTATTTGTCTTCGTCAGATTGTGGCCACGAATGAAATAATTGCCCGCGAGGAGAGACCGTGCTCACTCAACGATTGACAGCAGTCTTGGGTATATTTCACGAAAGGAAGGTGGACTGCACGGCTCACTCCGCATCTGAGAATGTGGCTAAATTGAAGGCATGGCATGACTGATATCTATCTAGCCCAGCTTTTGAGCGGGAATGGGTGTTTTCCCTCCTACCTGTAGAAGATTGCTAAGTCATGATCCCTCGACTGTCAGTTTTTCCCAAGAGAGAAAGACGAAGCCTGCCCCACATTTTATGCGTGCAAAAAATGGAACAGGTTGCGACAGGATCTTTACAGGGAGCTCATCCCGGAAAGAACAGTCGCGGTGATGCTTGGATCGGTTGAAAAATGGAAACATGTGGCATATTACGTTCGGGTAGTCCTAAAAGATAAAAGGGACTCACAGCAGACGGGGACATCGGGCTGGGAGATCGCTTGTCTGGCAATTCCTCTTCCTCCCTCCGCTCCAGCTAGAAGAGTGATCCCGCTTGAAGGAACCTCACGGCGTAACAAAACGAGTGGAGGTGTTTAGAGGGTAGTCCAGTCACTCGCAAGCATGGGAGCCCCATACTCTGTGCGTAAATGAATTCATCTCCCAACCACAAAAAGGTACATTAAAAGGTCTAAGTGTTCACTGGTAATGTTGCTGCTTTTCCATATTTATGAGGGGCCTTTCTCAAATTCCCTTCATGCATTTTTTTCTTTTCAAACACTTGTGAAGCCACTTTTTCTTTTCTTTCGGATATAGCTAATTGCTTAATTGTCTTCTTTCATAGGTAGACGAATGGAGGTTTATAACATATGAATTACGAGTAGGTTTTATATTTCACTCCAAAAGAGTTCAAGTGAAGTAGTGGTTATAGCCCAGTCATATTAGGGCTTTCACCTCGGAATGAAAGATAATAAGCTGCAAATTGGTATGAACCTTTGTTTTGTCATTCTAAATGTTGTCTCAAAAGTCACAATCGTTATCGTGTTCGCGTCTCAAGATATTCAAGGTCAAAGGTCACAAAAATCGGTTTTTCGCGAATATCTGGCTTCCTATCGGTTAAATGAGATTTGCATTTATTATAAAAGTTGTAGGCTATAAAATTCCCTACAACTTTTGTTTAAACTTTTTTTTCATACGACCAACCGTTTTGAAGGTAGAGCACGAAGAGTGCACATCGTACAGTCATATACGGCCTAATGCAAGGTCAAGCGTGAGTTATGGTTATCAGTACGTTATAAAGTCAATTATTTACTTGGAAATTATAATTATTAAACAATGCCTATTATTTATGTACCAACTATTAATTATTTATATTTAATTAAAGTAGAACCTAAAGAATGGGGCTGGATGCTTGAAAATGAAATCCTGGAGCCCATACGAACGTTATTACCTCCAGCACCAGCCGAACTACTAAACGTAATATTTTGCAATTGCAAAAATGGTTGTGGTTCCCGCTGTGGATGCAGAAAATCAGGGCTACAATGTTCTTTAGCTTGCGGCCAGTGCAACGGACAAGCTTGCCTCAACGCTTCACTGTATCCAAGTAATCCCGATGAAGAAAATACATATGATCCCGATATTCTGGAAGGTTTGGAGATGAACATGACAGATAATGAGGATGATGACAATGAATCGAACATTTTTGAGCGACAAGAAGAAGAATTCATTGTCATCATCCTCATTATCTGTCATGTTCATCTCCAAACCTTCCAGAATATCGGGATCATATGTATTTTCTTCATCGGGATTACTTGGATACAGTGAAGCGTTGAGGCAAGCTTGTCCGTTGCACTGGCCGCAAGCTAAAGAACATTGTAGCCCTGATTTTCTGCATCCACAGCGGGAACCACAACCATTTTTGCAATTGCAAAATATTACGTTTAGTAGTTCGGCTGGTGCTGGAGGTAATAACGTTCGTATGGGCTCCAGGATTTCATTTTCAAGCATCCAGCCCCATTCTTTAGGTTCTACTTTAATTAAATATAAATAATTAATAGTTAGTACATAAATAATAGGCATTGTTTAATAATTATAATTTCCAAGTAAATAATTGACTTTATAACGTACTGATAACCATAACTCACGCTTGACCTTGCATTAGGCCGTATATGACTGTACGATGTGCACTCTTCGCGCTCTACCTTCAAAACGGTTGGTCGTATGAAAAAAAATTTTAAACAAAAGTTGTAGGGAATTTTATAGCCTACAACTTTTATAATAAATGCAAATCTCATTTAACCGATAGGAAGCCAGATATTCGCGAAAAACCGATTTTTGTGACCTTTGACCTTGAATATCTTGAGACGCGAACACGATAACGATTGTGACTTTTGAGACAACATTTAGAATGACAAAACAAAGGTTCATACCAATTTGCAGCTTATTATCTTTCATTCCGAGGTTGACCCCTTTTTTTTACCTAATATGACTGGGCTATTAGGGCGCTAGCGGCTTAATTCGGAAGTCACTGGTTCATGTTCCTTGGGTGAAAATGAGATTTGTCTTTAGTAAGTCATGCAAGAATCTGTTAATAATCACATGGTCAAGTATAGTTCTAAGGTACCTTAACTGCTACGGAAAAGTATATTTTAACATATCTCAATGTTGCCATCGAATCTTTTCTGTTGGGCGATAGTTTTTAATTATTTATATCAGTTAAAAATTAGTTCATTTTTTATGCCCATATCCTTCCAACGTATCCTTTTTATACTCCCTCAACTATATCGCAGAAATGAATTTGAACACACACTTGCAGTATCCACCACCTTGTGTAGTGTGTCGCATTTTCCGGCATTTCATGATGAACGTTGTTGGTTTTACGAGCGAACGAAAACGAAAACGCGAAGTCTGTCCAGGGAGTGGCACCGCTCAGTAGTAGAGATTCACACTATTGACATTCTCAAAGTTAGTCCAGCATCCTGTCGGGACATACACTCGGAATTCCAATAGAAGCTTTTCTCTCCCATGTTGCGAAAAAATCGTCAAAGAATTAAAATCGCCCTCATCACTCCGTACACTTGACTACCCGCTTAATTACCGGCATATCGCGATTTAATTCGTAGCAGGTGGCGTACAATAGTGTTCACATGTTTTATTGTGCCGCAACTAGCTCCTGTACGATTTACAAGTGAATCGACTCGTAAATGATTCGAAGGAACCTTCATATTCGCACGTTTCCACCCTCCGCTTAGTATACGAGTAGTACGTACGTGATAAGTTCAGACCATTCCACCCGCTAGTGTTATCGTGTGTCTCGTCAATTTAACGATACGACTGTCGGTACTTTGGTGCAGGCATTGTGACCGTTTGTTACTATCGTTTGTCGCGGCGCGCCCCTTAAATGTCGTTGTATTGTGATGCCGGCACAGTGCACCACCGACACGTCTAATTTGATCAATAGATGCATTCTAATGCCGTTGCAGGTGGAGAAGTGAACTCAGCTAACTGTATCCAAGCGGAAATATATTTTGTACGAGTGCATATCGAGTTGGCTAGAGCCAGACCATTTGCAACTTTAAACGATTTAGATGAATTGATTGAGTGAAGTGGCGAACTTGGATTTCATATGAATGGTGAACGTGTCTGTAGACGTCGACAACGTGAAAAGGAAGCGTGAGAAAAGGATCAAGAGTGAGACAAAACAGACAGAGAAAAAGGTTCATTCAAAGTTCTTTGAACTTTCCGGAGGACTTTGATGAAAGTACAATTGCCGGCATCGTAATCTCAACTAATTAGTTGGAGAGAACTTGGTAGAACTTACAAGGACTCTTGCGCTGATTGTGGTCTTAAAAGTTGCAAAGGGCGATCCTGGTCACCGGTAAAATCAAATAAACAAATAAAAAAGCCTTCCTACAGACGTGAGGGTTTGTGATGTATGCTCTAAGCTTTATTTTGAGTTTTGGCCGCTACCCTTAAAATTCTCCTTGCTGTGCTTAACTTTTGGTTTAATTACTGTGTGTTCTGAATGCTATCATCCTTTTTGTGAAAGAGAAAAACACTTGAAATCGCAGTTCTATATTTTGTGGTTCAGATAGAAAATTAAAGGGAAGAGCATCTTTAACCACATCTAAAGAGCACACTAAAGATACCTAGTGACAAAATATAGACGTAAATTTGAAAACATAAAAATAAAATTCTACAACAGTACTGATCAGAACACATCAATCACACAATCCTTTCACTGTTCGCATTGTGTTATGGTAGTCTTATTGGATCCTAGAAGAACTACTTTCAAAATGATGGTAATTATACACTAGTAGCGAAAAAATAAATTTTAGTCATATTAGCAGGAAGTTCCAGTAGATAGTGTTTTATTCTTTTTCAATGTTTTGTAGGTAGTTATTTTTGTAAGGTGTTTCAATGTCCTTTTAAGGGTTTTGTAAAATAATTTTACGAAACCCTACTAAAATCGCGTCCTGTCTGTCCGTCTGTCCGTCCGTCCGTGTCACAGCAGTTTTTCTCGGAAACTACTTAAGCCAGAAACATCAAATGCAGTGGTGCTCTCTTCAAAGTTCAAATACAAAAAATTTTATAAGGTATTTAAGGGGGGTCTCCCCATATAGGGGAGTGACTCCCCAACAAAAATTTAATCTAAGGTAGCCGATATGGGTAAAACAAAACAGGTCTTAATTTGGCAAAGTTTGCTTCGAGGGGCGCACAGGGAGGGGAAATACACGAAAAATTTGTGTCCCCCCCTCGCGATTGGACACCTGGGATCCGAAAAATCTGAAAAAAAATCAGGGGTGGAGGTGTTTATGAGTACAACAACAACAAATACCTTAGAAGTCGAAATTCGCTCAACTTTGTTAATAATAGTATGATATTCGAATTTCACAATTTCCCCAATAAAATCGGATAGGTACTGAACGAAATTCGACATTTAAGTAGTCCTACAAAAGGTCCTTAAACTATATAAGTTTGATGAAAATCGAATGATATACACGGAAGTTATACCCATTTGAAATTTCTCCAATTACAGCAACAATTACACATGATTTTGGTATTTTACGGACTTTCCATTGAATCAGACACTGCAGTTTTGATTTTATCTTCATGAAATTTTCAAACAAAGGCAATAACATTAATATTTTTAGGAGTACATGATTTGAGTGATTTTAGTTGGCTTGCAACAAAATGGCGCCGGTTGAAAATAGAAAAACAATGGATTTTCTTTGAAACGTGCACATCTCTTTGACCATGTCTAGAGTTTATTCGTTGATAGTGACTGCACTTCAAAGAAGTTGAGTACAAAACCCTTCTGACATGAGCGTAGGTCTGTTTACCCAACTTGTTAGTGTAATGAACGCCATTCGGGTACCGGCTTATTTAGTTTCACATACATACATAGAAATCAAAATACCTAAAAGAAAAAAACAATGTTAGCTCAATATCAAGGTTAAATGCATTGTGAATGACTATGGATGTATTTTTCTCGAATACGATACGCGTAAGTCATCTAGCATATGTGAATACCTAAATGTAAAGTGGTATTTGCCCCGCTTTGCCTTATACGAAGGTAAAGTAGGGTAGCCTATAGGGCATTGTGGGATGGTTATCATTCGAACCGAAAAATAGTTTCCAAATCTAATAGTTTTTATTATAAACAATATAATCTTTTAAACACCATTTCAAGGAAAGCGAATAGTCTTCATCGTCTAAAATTGTTCTTAACCCGTTCGCGTTTATAATTACACCAAGAAATTAAAAATGATTTCGTTTATTTGGATGTGGGTGTTTTGGTCTCATCTAAAATAAAAGTAATAAACTAGCATATTTCAGTGTTTTTGAAAACACAAACGTCCTTATACTCGTATGTGTAAAAGTGTACATTTTTTAATTCATCCCAACAAAAGAACTTGAACGCTTTTTTTGCAAAATAAACACAAACTATGGTAGAAAACACTTACTTATTTATGTACAAATTAAAAAAACGAAAAAAATCCAATCATATTCAACAAAACAATTTCGTTCGGAAGTATAACATAAATGAACATTACAAGACTTGGCCTCTAGGATTAATCTCCTCTAATCATCACGGTTCTGCAACTTTGTTCGCCAGTTGATCACTTCCAGCAAGGATCTGCTGTCAGCTTCTATCGTGTCTTACCATCGAGTCCTCGATCTTCCCGCCAGACGTCTACTTTGTGGTCTATCCTATTTCGTGAGCAGATACAGGTGGTTCGTCAAATAGTTTATATAACTCATCGTCATAACGTAGCCTGCACTCTGTTCTTTATTCCACTGGGCCATAGATTTTCTGGAGCGCCTTGCGTTCAAATATGTCTACCACTTTTTCGAACTCGCTCGTCACGATCAGTGTTTCACTTCCATATAACAGTACATTATTTTTATTCCTCGTAGCACAAAATCCCCTCTCGAGCTTTCGACTCCTGCAAATAGCGCCTCCAGCTGTGTTGGTTCATTGACAGCGTTCTCCAATTTCGAAATTCGAGCAGCGATGCTTCAGTTTTCCCGACGAAACAAATTTTTGGGTATCCGTTGTTCGTCCATCGTCAAAAACTTCATACATCTCATGGTTGTATCGACTTCGCCATTTGATCCAATTATTCATCTGAGACCCGTCTTTCGAAGGCGTCCAATATGCTTGGATTAGGGTTGTTGTTTCACACCCATAGCATAGCACTGGTCTTATCACGGATTTGTGTACTTGGAGCTTTGTTTCCGGTGTATGCAGCTGGTCTTCAAAATCGATACAACTGAATAAAATATTTTATTTGCGAGCTGTATCCTTCGGCGTATTTTGTTTCTTTTATTACACATTTTTGATGCTGTATTCGCCAAGTGTAATATTTTGGATATTTTTCCTCGTCTGCGTCATTTTTTTTTTCATCTCATTGATTTTTAGCCATACTACTAGTTTTGCTTCGCTGTCGAGTCTCAGGAAGAATACTTTGGCGGTTGTCAACACCCGTGATTAAACTATGCTGCCGTTCGCATAGGCTACCACTTTGTTCCACTTGTCTACTAACGTGCCTCTTGTAGCGACAGGTAGCTTTCTTATGACGTATTTCGGAGCAAAATTAAATAGCAATGTTGTCAGCCCGTCTCACTCCCGTTTTTTTGTTGCCGGGAGGTGGATACCATTTACGCACTGAGTGTGTGGCTCCCATGCTCGCGTGCGACTGGGACCATTAAATACTTCCCCTGTCAATCTGAAAACCTAGACTGGAACCATTTGACACATTACTTCGGGCCACGTCTCTTTTTGCCACACCGTGAAGCGCCTTCAAGTTGGGGGATCCTTCCTCTAACGGAAAGGGGAGGAAGGAAGAGGAATTGCCAGACAAGCGATTACCCAGCCTCGGCTTCCCGACTGCTGTGAGTCCCTTTTATCTTTTAGGATTACCCGAACATAATGTGCCAGATAGTTCCATTTGTCAACCGATCCAAGTATCACCGCGACTGTACAGTTCAGGATGAGCTCTACCGTCTCCCTGTAGAGGTCCCGTCGTAGCGTGTCCCATTTTTACTCGTCTTCTTTTCCTGGGCGAACCCGAGAGTCGGGGGATCGTGACTTACCAATCTTGTGCAGGTAAGGCTGAAAACGCCCATGTCCGCTCGAAAGCTGTGGCAGATAGAAGTCAGTCTCACCATGCCGGGATGAGCCGCGAAATATCAACATCCTTCTGGTCTTGGAGTTTACAACTGCAGGATTGGCGACCATTGTCACAATCCATGTCAGATTAAAGCCTGTGGCGGCTATGCTATGCGGCTATGCTTTCCATTTTCCACAGCCTGTTACTACAATTTGGTACAGTACGTTAAGATCAATACTGACGTATGCTTGCTTAAAGTCAACAAAAATTTAGAGTACATTGATGTTTCTCAAGAACCTGCTTGACTGTAAACAATTGCTTTATCGTCAATGTACATGCTCTAATACCCCCGTATGATCTGATTTTATTTTCCAAGATCTACGAAAATATTTTGTACGCCGTACAAAGTAGCGGTATACCTGTATAGTTTTCGCACTGTCGCTTCTTGTCTTTTTTGTGGATAGGAACTATAATTGATTGCATATGTTCTTGTTGCCAAATGTGCTGGATGACTGGATGCTTTGATTGGTAGTGTGAGTGTCGTTTTGATTAGTAGTGTGAGTGTACAAAACATAGCCGATTACCTGACTCGTTTTATTTTGTTGTTTTGGTTACAAAATGCCAACATACCGTATTGACACATTCACAAACTCAGAATTAAAAAACCAGCTTCGTGCGCGTAATTTGTCGAAAAGCGGCAATAAAAATGAGTTACATTTACGAATAACGGCAGAAATTTGTGGTGATTGTCTTGGAATTGACGAAACAGTTAATACCCCGGAAGTATCGCAGCTGCGTGAAAGTGAACAGGGATTAACTGTATTAGCTTCTAGCTTCGCAGGTACAAAATATCGTCGGTAATTTGTCGACAAGCGACAATAAAAATCAGTTATCGATTCCGCCGAAACCAGTTCCAACTGATAAAGCGAATGAATAGACAATTTCGACTCATAATCTGCGAGACATTATGGAAATTTTGCCTGAGTTCGACCCGACATCGGATATGTCTCTTACGGCGCGTCAGTTTGTTCAGCGCGTATGAACAGTTTCGTCAGTGTATTCGTGGAACGAGAAAATCGTCTTGTTTGCTGTTCAGGATTAACGTTCGTGGCCCAGCCAATTTGTGGATGGTCTCGATGAATCACGTATTTGAAAATTTTTATGAGTTCGCGCGTTTTTGTGTGTGGAAAAGAGGCTGATATACATGACCGAATGACGAAAATTATTAATCAGCCGAGTGAGACAGTGACAGAATACTATTATAAAATGTGGGGGAAGGCAGAAAAACGGGATCAAGTGATGCGGCGATTATCGGATACGTTCGCGGACTAAATGATCTTCAAATACAAAATGCAATGGCGTGTTTGAATTTTGCAACTGTGTCTAAAGGGTTTTCTAAAGCAATACGAAGCCACTAGCCGGAAGTAAGCTGTAATGTTATTACCGAAATCCTCCACTGAGAATCGAGCGCCGAAAAATCCTCACCCGAGTCGACGAAACCGATGCTTGAGTCAGCTCGCGGAAATTCTTCAGGACGTTTGTGCTACAACTGCTGGAAACCCGGGGATATCTCCGTTAAGTGTCCATTACCACAGCGACGAGATCGATACTCGACGTGTCACAAAATTGGGCAAACAACAGAAGGATGTCCAAATCGAGGATCTTGAACCGCGACATCGTCGCGGGGATATTAATCAGTCGCTGACCACCGAATCAACTTCGAAGAGAATCGTAAGAATCATGCTGATCACATCGATGCATTTATAGACCCAGGAAGTAGCGAATCTCTAATTTGTCAGTCACGGGCATATAATTTAATGGAGTGCTCGCCGATTGTGCTGAAGGGTTTTGCGGGTGGAAGCATGGACTGTACAACGAAGATGCAAGCGATGCTGAAGATTGACCTCCGTATGAAATACACCGAGCTTTACGTTGTTGAGGACCACATGATTCCTAAAAGTCTCCTCCTTGGATTAAACGCGTTGTGCAGTGATTCTCAGAGAGTGGTGATGGGATCGGGTGAGTGCCGAATCGAAACGCGAGAAACGCCGAACATTAGTTCTACTGCTGAGTCGAATGCTGCCGAAAGCCAAGAATTTCGAAATGTTGTTGCTGTATTTCGAGATTGTTTAGCTGAAAATTTGGCAGGGATGGGTCGATGAATATAAGATTGAACTCTGAAAGCAAGATAAGGTTGAGGAGATTATAACTGAACTTCTCGCTAACAACATACTACGTAAAACAAGTTCTGTCTGTTCTTCAACGATTTTTTTGTGAAGAAATAAAATGGAGAAGTTCGAGTTTGTGTAGATTTTAGAGCGATCAATGCTCTAACTAAAAAGAAACCGTTTCCGACGCCCACCGTTGAAGAGCAGTTGCGTAGATCGGAGGAAATAAATATTTTACGACGCTTTTATCAGATTCCTTTGGAGAAGGAATCCCGCCAATACACCGCTTTCGTTACTCATCATGGTCATTTCGAGTATAGTGTAATGCCATTTAGTCTTGTTACGGGTGAACATTGAGATTCCATAGTGTTGCTCACCCCGAACACTACCATACGCGATTTCGTAACAGTTTAACCTACGCAATAACGAGCCGCACTTTATTAATTTTTTTTTGGTAACCTAATGATGTAACTAACAGCAAGTAATTTAAATTTTCAATCATAAAATGACTACTGGTTAGATTACGAAAAGAAAGCCACATAATAATAATTTTTGCTTTGTAACTTTATGTAAGTAAACTCAAGTAGCTAGGTCGCTTCCGATTTACACGCCACAATTGTGGACAACGCAACCGGCAACAAGCGCCGAAAGCATCAAGAACCAACGCAAGCTCGAAACGAAACGCAAATACACACGGTAGCGGAAACGTTCCTGATCCAATCAACATATGCATCAGCATAAAACATATAACCCCTCGAAGCAATCGGAATTGCGTCGCAAACAAATAACATGCAACGCTGGGAGGAAATCCGAAGTTGAATCGTTACCTCCGGCACCCGACAAGAGGTGTTTGTGTTATGTGCGATGATCGGCGAGCATTTTTATCACTACCTCGAATCAAGGTTTCGTACTGCCTGTGGTTTAATCGACTCTACGTTCCGGCATAGACCACCAGTGAATTTCAATGTAGTATATAATTCGACTAAGTCAAATTCGAACTTGAGTGCTGATTGCGCAACTACTGAGCTCCCGCCCAAGGCCACAAACTTAACGATGCTGCCACAAACATATTCACATTCACGCAACTCCAGCAGAGATACTGCTGAGGCAGCAATGACACGTACACCCCAGGATGACACTCGCGAATTAAACACATCATTAGTGGCAAACACGGGAGGAGTAAGGTGCGAATTCGAGGCGTAATGTAACTAAAAGAAGCAGCAACAAGGAAACGAAAGTGCTAAGGAGGAGGTGAAAGGAGTACTTCAAGTTCTAGAAGAATTGACTGTTAACTACAATCAACAAAACACCAGGAAGCGAAAACACGAAGGAGGAATTCACTGCGGCTCGATATATAGCAGCAAAATTAAACCGGAAGCTAAAAATATCGCACAAAATGACCGAATCTGGAGGCGTTACAAACAGACCCAAATATAAACAACGTTTTTAAGTATGGGAAGGACTCAGGCGAGAATGCCGTGTCTTCGTGGGAAATTTCAGCCAAATGAGAAGCATGAATGACTCTAAAAACAGCAAACCAAACTCACTTTGGCACATCAACAAACGACCGCCGATTACGCCAAGCTTAAACAAGAGAAGGCTGACAAATCTACTAAAATACACGCAAGAAACACGAATATAATTGTTGAATTTCTTACCTACAGACTGCCGACATCGTGGGGAAGCGTAATATTCACTCACTTGCACTAAACTCACTTTATCCCACCACGGAAACCGAAATGAAGGAAATCGCGACATTTCCGAGAAGAGATTCGACGGCCGAAATTAGTGGGAAACGGTGGATAATTACACATAAACGAAACTTCACGCGTTGGCCCGGCGATTAAACTACCGGCGGGGACAGGAGAAGCTAAGAAATCTGACCGCCAGCTCAAGGGAAAGACGAAGAAATGAGGATTACTTCGAAATCCTCACATCTCGTCGCCATGTTAACAAACATTACTGACAGTTCGAACTGCCAGTCAAATGTATTCAATTCAATTCAATAATACACTCGATTCCCACTAGGAGCGCCACCGAGTGGAACTTATTATGAGTGAAATCAAGCGAGGGGAATTACTCGCACCAACGGAACAAAAGCACCCGGAGGTTATTTAAGCCCGGGAAGATTGGCGCGCTTTCTCTTTTGTTCTTTTGGGGAGTTTCTTTTCAAGCAACCGTGTAGATACATTAAATCAAGCATTAAGCGAACGAAATACAAATAACCCGACATGTGGATTCCAACGAGGTAACATAGAACAAGTGATCAGCGACCGTTTTCTTCTGACGAGAAATTGGAGCCGCACAGTAGATATTGAAACGAGACAACTGTGGCGAAAATCAACCAAACGGAAGCAAGGCGCCCCTTACTAGAATAGGGAATAAGTGTAAGTGGTTTTCATGATAGCACATATTGATCGAATTATCTTCTTAGAATAAAGTAACGTACTAAATCGAATGAGATAATTGTTCATTTTTCTTTTCTCGCTACAATGAATAAACCTTCTTTTCCAGCTGTAAAAAGTGTGGCTCGGGAATTCTTTTCCCGGGGGGCGGCGTTGACCAGGCCGGAAGGCCTCTAGAATTTAATACAAGTGGTAGTGTTCGTGGGTGCAGTGGAACCTAGTGGTGATCTGGGTAGTTTCGGCTCCCCTGTTGTAGGAAAACCTGAATTTGTGTAGTGGCGGAACACCTTACCTCGTTCCGCGAGGAAGTTTTCCTTTGGAGGCGATTCTCGCGGCTAAGTGGTGGCAAGCTCCAAAACTTTTTAGTTGTAATTTCGCTCCAGACGGTCGTCTTCTCGTTCGGACGACCCCTTGAGAGGCTCGAAGAAACGAACGAGTGGCGCCCACGCCCGTCTTCGGGTGAGTTAGACTGGGTCGGTGGAGCCTCCGCCGGAGTAGCCCCAATAAAGCGGTTGGCAGTTAGGGAATTGGAAATATTGAGTAATAGTCTTTGCATGCACCTATGGCTTTTCAAGAAATAGTCCTCGAGCTCATTCGTCGAATGAAATCAGGAAAAATTATAAGCTTCATGGGCGAAGTTATAATCGCGAGCACCAACATAGCCGAGGGTATGACTACTTTGATAGAATTTCTACATTTTCTGAAGGGGAAGGACTTACACTTCGGACGTCCAAGTGCGCGTTCTTCGCTACCGAAATTAAATTTTTGGAACATCGAATAAATTGTGATGTGAAATGATCAATGTTGTAAGAAACTTTCTGTCGCCGAGGAATGTCACAGAAGTAAGGTAATTCCTGGGATTAACTAGATTCTTCCGAAAATTTTTCGAGGGATATTCTGGAATTTCGAAACCGTTGACGACACTATTAAAAACGAAAGATCAACCGGTATTTTCATGGAACGAAACTGCAGAGGGCATTCAACGACTTGAAAGCTCCACTATGTAATGAGCCCGTACTAGCACTTTATGATTCAAGGACGGATCATAAGGTGCATACCGATGCCAGCTCCGCGAGCTTAGCTGGAACTTTAATGCAATCGAGTGAATATGGAAAGCAAAGGCCAGTGTTCTACTACAGCCGACACTGTACCAACAGCGAGCGAAAATACAGCAGTCATGGGTTGGAGGTCCTCGCAGTTGTTGAGACGTTGGAGCGTTTTCGATTTTACCTATTGGGAGACACTTTCAAGTAATTACCGACTGTGGTGCAATACCTACTACTAAATGAACGAAACCGCTTAATTCCAGAGTGGCTCGCTGGTGTGTTGTACCGTTAGCTGTTCGTTGGAGGATTGTCAAAAGCTATCACGATGATGTACCACACTTTTGAATCGAGAAAACGATTCTGCGAATTAAAGAATTGTTTTGGTTTTCAATTGTCCGTCGATATGTGAAGTCATATGTTGCGTCATGAAACTACGATTCGACGCAAAACCCAAGCAGCCGTACACGTACAATGAAGGAGATTTGATCGTCTTGGAAAATATTCTGTCAGCGACCGGTCAATCTCAAAAGCTGAAACCGAAATACCGTGGGCCATATGTTGTGGCCATAGTCTTGAGACACGACCGCTATCTAGTCGACGATTTGCAAGATATCGGACGAAATAGATTTGTCATCCATAAATGTTTTGTTACCCAACGTATATATGAACTATGACAACACTATCTATCTTCATTGTTACATGCATGTGAGTAAAAACTGTTAAGGGGTCGATGTCGGTCCTTGAATAAAGTAAGACATATTATCAAAGACTTTGGTGTTCGCGTTTTAGTTTAAACCCTGACTGTTGACAAAATCAGAAGTGGGATAATCCCTAATTTTGCGAGTTGTTTTCTTAAAAGGGTGATCTGACGCTGGCGGAGCTACGCGAAAAACTTCGCCAAGCCAGTTTATCTGTGTCAGGCACGAAGGAAGAGCTTATTACACGGTTGCGGAACCATGAAGGCGAAACAGAGTTGTTCCAACCAAGATGGCATGAAGGAAGTCGTGAAGCTGGGAGGTGACGTAGGGGAATTGCAAAAGCAATTGACGACCCTATCACAACAGCTAGCTTCCGCCATCGGCACCATAAATTCGTTGAAACCTGTGTCAAATGTCCAGGGTGAAAAGTGTCCGAAGATGACAAACAACGTGGTATCGGCATCTACGTCATACGAATACTCGCCAAGCATACCAACACACACCAACGTGTATGCGTGTAACAGCGCAGCAGTTTCGTCTATGCCGCCTGCAACATTTCAGCAACATGCTACAACATGGAACACAATCGTTCCTGTCACGAAGGGGCATCATGTTTCCGACATGATGTCAATTGTTCCTGAATTTGATCTATGTCATGGTAACATTACGTCAACACATTTCATCGATCGAGTCGAGCACTTGCAAATGGGGTATGAATGGGAAGATCGTTTGCTACCCCTAGCTGTCATAGCCAGACTTAAGTGCACGACGAAGATGTTGGCTAACGTGCAACCAGTGTTTCGTACATGGATGGAATTCTGCATGGTTTTTTGGCAGATTTTCCGCTTCACATAAGTGCCGCCGATGTGCATATGAAATTAATGAAGGCGAAAAAGTTGAAGGCTGAATCGATGGTGGATAACTATTATCGAATGCTTTCGCTGGGACGCCACGGTGGTGTCGACGACCAGTCATTAATCCGCTATATGATTAACGAGCTGACGGACGATAATTTGCGTCAGGTATTGACGGTCATGTGTTTTCCGCGATGTGCTGATCTGTTACAATCGTTTTCGGGCATTGACGCATACGCTGTTGTTGACAGTAAGACTAGTGTCGTGAATTGTCCAACCGGGGACAAAAACATTCCCGTGCAAATAGTGATAACTCACGAAAAAGGTGGCCCGGTATGTTTTAATTGTCGGGATCGGGGACACATTTCATGCGATTGCCCAAAATCGCCAGGGAAAAAGAAAAATGACAATTTTGTGAACTCCATCAGTGAACCATCTGTTGATCCGGTTACGAAGACCATCACCGTGAACGATATCGTAAGCGAAGCGCTTGTACACTCGGGCAGTTGCCACTCATTTTTAAACTGAACATCGTGGATCAATGTGTCGGTACAGTTAAGCCGTGCAACAAGACGATGATAGGATTCACCGGTGGGCAGGTGGAGTGCCGCGAAATGAAAACATTAACCGTCACAGTTGACGAGCAGCAATTTGTGTGTGACCATAATAACAGACAACCCACTCCCGGTGTATGACGTCATTATTGGTACCGATGTACATTCGCGTGGCCGTATAGTGATTGACAAGGGGGTGATTGACAAGGGCAAATGTTATGTAATTAATAATGCGTGCGAAAATATCAATGATACTTTGAGCAAGTTCGAAAAACAGCGAGTCGAAGCGTTACCACATGAATATCGTCGCTGTTTCGCGGAAGGACCTCGGAAAGTGTAGTATTATGAAAATGAACATTGTTTTGACGTCAGACATTCCGGTAAATAAAAAACCTTACCATGTTCCCATCCCTAAACAGAAAATAGTCGAAAGCATTGTGAACGAGCTATTGCAACTCGACATAATCCGCCCGTCGATGTCGTTGTATGCTTCACCCATTGTCTTGGTGCGGAAGCTAAACGTGGTCACCCAAAAAGAACCATGGTCTATGCCTGTGGTCGACAACGTTTTGTCAACATTGGCGGGGAAAAATTACTTCACCGTGCTTGACATGATGTCTGGTTATTACCAGTTGGAGATGGTGGAGGAGGCCAAACAGTACACGGCGTTCATAACTCACCATGGCCACTTCGAATTCAATCGAATGCCGTTAGGGCTTTGAAATGCACCGAGCAATTTTCAACGACTAATGCCGAGGCTCATAGCATCGATGAATGGCAAGGCGATAAGCTATGTGGACGAGGTCATCATTCCGTCTGAGACTGCCGATTAGGGGCTGGAGTTCTTGAAGGAATTCCTAGAAGTCATAAAACGTGAAGGACTAACGTTGCGCAAGTCCAAGTGTTCATTTTTCCAGAACACAGTGGAGTTCCTTGGGTATGAACTAACGGCTGAAGGAATCAGGCTCGGGAAGATAAAAACCGTGGCGGTGCAACAATTCCCTAGTCCACAGAATGCTCCCGAGGTCAGTCGTTTCCATGGGCTCTCCGGCTTCTTTAGGAAATTTATTCCGAATTATGCCATCATAGCCGCGCCATTAACGCGATTGTAGAAAAAGGATGTACTATTCAACTGGTCGACGGAATGCGAGGAGGCACATTAACAGCTGGTGAGGTAGTTGACTGAGGCACCCACCCTAGTCATTTACGACGAGGCATCACAGCATCAGTTGCACACCGATGCGAGCTCCGTGGGCCTTGCAGGCATCTTGTTGCGGAAAAATGGATCGGGACAGATGAATCCCGTTGCGTACTGTAGCCTTCTGTGCAATCCAGCGGAGAGCCGATACCATAGCTACGAGCTGGAGGTGCTCGCGATCGGAGACGCGTGAACGATTCCGAATGTACTTGCTGGGAAAGGAGTTCGAAATAGTAACTGATTTCCAAGCCATTGCCTGTCTGAAAGCGACAAAGCTTCTCATCCCGCGAGTGGCGAGATAGTTTTTGAAACTACAAGAGTTCGATTACCGGGTTGTATTTCGTCCCGGAATAAATATGCCTCACGTCGACGCATTGAGTCGAGCGCCTGTGGTGCCACTGACTGAACCGAGTGGAATAGAGGAATATGTGGGTAGTGTCAACTTGTCTATGGAGGATTGAGTATGCATTCTACAGCGACAAGATTCAGACGTGAAAAACATCATGGACGTTCTCGAGATGAAGGCGGAGTCTGAGCAGCGGGAGCAAATTTGCAAGGAATACGTTATAAAGAACAGCAGTCTCTTCAGAGTTGATAAAGAGGGGGAAAATGCTGGTTGTTCCGAAGGGCATACGCTGGCGGGTGGCGAAGCTGTGCCACGATGACGCCGGACATCCGGATGTTGATGGTACACTGATGCGAATGAAACCAAGTTTCCTCGAATGCGTAACTTCATAAAGAAGTACACGAAGACATGCATTGACTGTAGCTATGTGCGAAAGCCGAGAATAAAGGAATGTCAATTACATGGTATGGACATTAACCGATTTCCATTTGAAATAGTCCATATAGATCACTTGAGTCCGTTTATTAGAAGTCGCCGCGGTAACGAGTATGTGCTGGTCATGGTAGATACGTTAACTCGGTACACGGTCATCAATCCAACAAGGTCAACGAAATCGACACCTGTCCTCAAAGCAGTCAATCAGCTGACGATGTGTTTTGGTCTCCCGCGTCTGATGGTCACAGATCGGGGAACAGCGTTTACCTCGCATGTGTTTGAGGATTACTGTAATGTCAACGACATAACCCACATTAAAACGGCAACTTGATCACCTCGAGCGAATGGTATTACCGAGTGAGTCAACCAGTCGATACTGGCTTATCCTAAAACGTCATGCGCCAAACCAAACACCTGAGATGACGAACTACGACAGCTTCAATGAACGCTGAATACACGAGTGAGTGCAACGACGAAGTATTCTCCAATCGCGCTAACTTTCGACTACCCGGTGAAGGAAATCAGCGGCAACAGGCTTCTAGCAGCCGTGCAGGATACTAATTTGGACGAGAAAACGATGACAGACAAGAGAGAAGACGCGATCAAAAATATATCCGAGGCTAGACTTAAGTGGGAAAAGCGATTCGATGAGAGACATCAGAAACCAAGGCAGTACAAGGAAGGAGAGTTGGTCTTGGTGGAAAGGGCCATTCCAGCTACGGGTGAATTCAAGAAGTTGGAGGCTACATATCGTGGCCCCTGTATCATCAGAGTTCTGCGGCATGATCGATATGTGGTGGAACAGAGCGAAGCACATCAGAAACAGCGACCATTCAGTTCGGTGAGCGGTGAGCAGCGAAAAAATAACGCCCTGGTGCGAATTGTGTCCGGAGATAGGCGACGATTACGATGATCTCGTGGCTGAGGAATGCGACCCATCCATTTAACTCGAGGCAAGTTATTGTCAGGAGAGGTCGACTGTCATCCATAAATGTTTTGCTACCCAACGTCTATATGAACTATGGCAATACCATCTATCTTCATTGTTATATGCACTGTTAGGGATCGATGTCGGTCCTTGAATAAAGTTAGACGTATAATCGAAGGTCTTGGTGTTCGCGTTTTAGTTTGAACCCTGACTGTTGACAGACGAAAATTCAGCTCTGTTTTTACTACCGATAAAATGAAACCCTGGTGTAGTTTGAGTCCTGAGTTGGATTTCTGTGACGACGACGAGGATGACAATGATGAAATCGAGACGATTCCAAATCAGGAAGGGCCGAGCTGTCAGTTTATTGAGGGATCTGGCAATGCCGGATATGAGTTAATGACGTCACGATTGCCGAGATGGAGGTCCTCGATCCCTGACCGTGAATAGAGTCGGTGTGAATAACGAATATAATTAAGAAGTTAGTCAGCGTTTTTTTTTAACTTATGCCATTCCAACAGGAGGTTCTTGAAACATGCTGCCCATCTTTCCTTGAAAAATATACTGCATCAAATAAGCTGTGAGCCACTGTATATGACAGTTTGGAGGAGACTCTATGGAAATTTTAGTGTCTGGTTGAGGTTGAAAATCGTGTGTTGTAATTAGTAAAAAATATGGCTATAGCTGCCTTAAATATGGTTGGATTTTAATGAAACTTGCTGAGTGTGTGGACCTGATATTGGACTATTTTAATGCCAAATCACTGCATCAACATAAATCACCCATACGATATTATAGTGAAAAATGCAAAATTTACAGGTCTTACTATTATTCACTAAGCTGAGTGAATTTCAAATTCTAAGGCATTTGTTGTTGTTATACTCATTAAAGGCTACCTCCATGATTATTTAACATTTTTTTGACCACAAGTGTCCATATGCGAAGCGGTGTCAGGGGTGCTCAAAAAATTTTCTCTCCCCCTCCCTGCAAAAACTGCTATTAACACATTGCATGTATTTTTCTAAACATTCTGAACATTTTAATCTGTCACAGCATGAGATGCGTACAATATTAACCATTTCCTATTTTATACGGCGAAAAATAGATTTTCAAATGAAGTTTATGTACGTACTATTCGAATCAGAGTACTACAAACTACCATCGTTGGAAGAGAAAAGATGCACAGGGTATGAAGTTGCTTGAAAATTAAGGGTAGGTGGCCTCGAAGATTGTAAGTAGGAGTGAACATGGTGGCGCATAGGAAAGTAAATGCACTTCAACTGAAAACTGGAAGGAAACCACAGCAGACAAGCAATTGACTACATTTCTTGGCAACATAAAGCCCCAAAGAGAGGGAAAGTACCTTTGGGGCAAAATATTCCTATATGAGAATCCATTAGTAATGATTTGGAGAGAAATTATGTAGACTTTGCATAAGAGCAGTCAGAAGTTAAGGTTTTGAAACATTTGGTCGCATTTGTTATCAGGAAAGTTATAATACTATTATGCCTAAATGTATTGAACTATTTAAAAAACATGTATGATATTAAAATTTGCCATCACAGACATACATCTTCTCCGTTAATTGAAATCATCTTTGATCAACACGAGACTAATGCATTCAACTCTATCATTCGATCATCCATTACTTTCGTTTCTATAAAACTTGCCTTCAACTGATGACGACCCATGCGCGTCTTAAGATCGATCCTCAATGCATTCATCAAGGTCAGTATTAATGCAAAAATCTGCAGCTACCATAAAAAGATCTTCTCAACTTCAATATAAATAACAATAAAATCACATATGAAAGATGACTGAATGATGGATATAAATAAACACACATGAGTAGTTTGCTTAACGTAAAGAATAACTTACGGACAGTCCGTACAAAAGAAATGGGATAGGTGAAGGCTTTCCAGCCAACACAGACGATGAGTGATTTTGCAGAATACACTGTGAATGACGTCCGCGTTGAACCCGGTTGAGCAAATGTCGAAATACTATCTCTATGAAATGCAATCCTACCGTCCCTCAGCCATGTCTGCTAATGGTGGAAAAGTTTATTAGACAAGACGATTAGATTTCAACCGTGGATAATGGCAAAGTTGATGATATTCTAAAATGCTCTTTAGCGAAGTGTTAAAGTTTCATTAGCATAGTTAGTGACTTTCGATGGAAGATACTCGTATCTTTTCCGACGCCTTTTTACATTGTTCATTTGAAAGCGCTTATTTTCATCGCGACCGACCTAAAAAGCGTACAAACATAAAAGAGGGAGAGAAAGGGAGTAGTATGCACATTGGAAACTGTTTAAAGCTCTACCCACTTCAACATTACTTCGCTCGTATCACCAACGATATATTACAATCCTGAAAAGGAGGAAGACATTAAAATCGCGAAGTTATTTTTACATGCTCTCCTCGGTGCCAGACATCTGCGTTCCCGCACACTACAGATTCAGGCACTAGTAACAATTCCCAAATGGAAAAATGTTTGTAATGTTATACTCATTCAAGTTGTACAAATACGAGTATCTACCAAGTTGTTGCTTTTTCCAAATGTTAAATTTCTTCCTTCCCACACGCCGTTCCTCCTCCTTCCCCACACCACTGCGACCTTTAACATTCTCATTTTTTGTCATTTTAAATGTTGAATTTGTTGAAGGCTGTAAAGGGACGACGCATGGTGAATGGAGCGCTGCAGGCATAGCGTGGAAAAAGCTGATAAATTTGCAAAAATTTCGTATTCAGCGAACAGCTTATGCAAAATATTTGGTGATACCGAAAATGAAAAGGGAATGGAAAAAGGATATAACAAATTGAAAACTTTGTAGAGTGAATGCATACAATGGATTTCAGCATTCAAGTCGGCTAGTGTAGTGAAGCGATAGTTAGGAATTCTGCGAATATCCTCTTTGGGGATGAAGGAACAATAAACATTAGTAGTAGATTGGAATGCTGAAAACGCTATTGTAAGAAAACATTTGGCAACTGAAAGGTAAATGGAGTGGAGCTTATAGGGATTATACCAGAGAGTAGAATAGAAAAATCTGCGAATATTTTGGCAAGTTTGTGATTCAAATAAAGGAGAAAAGGAACTAGATTTTCGCAGTTTTGTTCTTTTTGATTATGATAAGTAATTAAACAGCTGAGTATCTTGTCTTGCATTGGTCCTTTGCAAAATAAACTAAATTTTGCTTGGATTAAAGGCGAATAGGCTTACGCATTTTAGGTGCGCGGGCTATAATTTAATTTTGACAAAAAGTAAAGGCTGTTATTTTAACTGAAACAGAATATATCTTTACTTTTCGATCACTTATCGCATACTTGAGGATCATATCACTGAACTCATTTTCGACTCGACTTAAATATCATTTTAACATTTTTAAGCATTATAACTTGCAAAGCACTCCTACTAAAATCCAAACTTATATTGTCCTCCTTATAAAGTAGGAAGCCATAAGAATAGACTTTACGAACCCATTTTGGCGTTTGGTCTTGCCTCGATCATTCTACCTGCTATAAGATGATACGAGATAGCTCGCAATATTGATTTTGTCACTTTTGGATACTTGTCTTTCCTTCTGGCGCTTGCTTTCCATTCCATGATACATGAGGTGCGTTGATATACAAGTCGAACCTGTCTCTCTCTCGCTTTATTACATTTTGCCACGATCGATAACAACCGCCAAATAACTTTTCCTAAAACTTTACAGCGAAGCAAAACATGTAGGGCTACAAATCGATGATAATGAAAAACTCATGACGCAATCGAGGAAATATACCTCAAATAGCAAAGTATCACACTTGGCGAATATATATCGAAAATTTGGGTAAATTTGTATGTTGAAGCGCCAAAATACCGAGAACCGGTATTTTTTGACAAGCCGGAGGCCTCAACGATTGTAAGACTGCGGAAGCTGCAATGGGCTGGCCACATGAATCGTATGGACGAACAACGGATACCAAGAAAGGTAGGAAAACTGATGGGTGGAGACGACTTGGAAAATCGAGGAAACGCTGGTCTGACACGGTCGACGAAGACAGTTCATCGTTCCTCAGATTTAGAAATTGGAGGACGCAGTCAATTTACCGAGACAGTTGGAGGGGCTTATTGCAGGAAGTGATAGCCCGAGAGGGGCTGTTTGTGCTACGAAGAAGAATAATAGAAACAGATACCAGACTTGATAGGTGGAAGATGGCTTCTTGAAAGTTTAGGTATCAAAAAAATACCCAACGGTTACAAGGAGATCTTCCTAAATCAACAAAATATTTAAAGGTTTTTGAAGGAGTCTCCAAAACTAGGGGAGTAAACCCTAACATTCTTAGAGTTTTGTAAAATAATTTTACAAAACCCTACTAAAATCTTGCCTGTCCGTCCGTCCGTGTGTCACAGCAATTTTGCTCGCAAACCGCGTAATAACTACAAACATAAAATTTTGTTTGTAGGTGTAAATTGGTGCCCTCTTCAAATTTCCACTAAAAAAAAAATTATACAAGATACATAAGGAGGTCTCCCCAGATAGGGAGTGGCCAAAAAAAAAATCATCAAAGGTAGCTGATATGGGTATCAAATGAAAAGCATTGATGAGAACTTTGCAAAACCGGTCTTAAGCTGCCATTTTTTAACTTCGAGGGGTGCACAGGGGGGGACATGTACGAGAAATTTGTCTCCCCTCGCGATTGGACACCTGTGATCTGAAAAATCTGAAAAAAATTATGGAGATAGTTTTTTACTCTTTTGTCCCGAACTTTGATTTTATTATGCTTATATTCAATCTCAAATTAATTTATTTTACATTTCTCTTAAAAAGTTAACAGCTATGATACAGACCAACCAAGAATTGAACAATGAATAAACTTTTGTTTTAAAGTTTTGACAAATTAAAAAATGAATGAAAAATGGGTTACTCGATTGATTGAAATGAAATGTAGTAGTCGAAACTTAAAGTATTTTCACTTTGTGGTGAATTGAATTTGAATTTGGTGAATTGAATTAAAATGATCGATCAATTGATAAATCAATCCAATAAATCGAATTAATTACAAATGGGCTAATTAACCTTAAATAACTATGTAAGTTGATTGAAGCGTTGATGTTCTCCAATGAAAAAAGTGTGCTGGAGTTAAGGCTGCCAAATCATTGGGATCCTTTGACATTGGAGTCAGTGGTCTAGAATTGAGGATAGCCTTCACCTTAACCATCAAGGTATGCAGCTGACGAAACGCCTCGATGGATCAAACTTTTGGCTGATTTGACCGCCGCCTCCCACAAGCCGCGAAAATGAGGTGCGCGTGGAGGGATGAAGTGGAAATCGATTCCCCGGCTGGAGAACGCCGTTCTTACTTCTTGACGCGCTTCGTTGGAATATGAGGACGACAATTCTGGTAGCTGCTTGTGAGTTCCCACAAAGTTGGTGGCGTTGTCGCAAAATAGGTTTCGGCAGTGTCCTCGTCTTCCCATGAAACGTTTGAGAGCAGAAAGGAATGCCTGTGTGCTTAGATCGCTGACTAGCTCCAAATGAACGGGCTTCGTAGCGAAACAGCAAAATATGGCTAGGTATTCTTTTTGCGGTCGGGTAGCTCTACTCGGTAATGGATCATCATAGGCCTACATAAATCCACGCCGGAGTTGATGAACGTGCACTCGGCAGGTTTCCCATGATTTGTGAAAACGGCTTAGACTTGACTCGGGTGCACCACTCGCACCGTTGAACGATCGATCTCGCGAGTTGTTTTCCTTGAATCGGCCAGAAACGCTGCCTAGTGGTAGCGAGCAGTATTTGCGCACCTAGTTGGCAGTGGTCGCGATGGATGTTCATCATTAGCAGTCTGGTGAATGGATGTTTGAATGGTAGTAAAATGGCATGTTTGGCTTGAACGTGGTCTTGGCAGCCTCCAGCCTCCCACCGACACGGATTATGCCCTCTGGATCCAGGAATGGCGCCAGTCCCACCAACGGACTGTGCTTGGAAACTTGCCTCCCCGACCTGATGTCCAAAAGTTCGCATATGAAAGTTTGTGATTGTACTCGTACATACCTCGTGATGATCTCCAGGGTTGTGGATAATTCCTCACTCCTGGGCGCCTGATTTGTCAGTTGAGATTGCTTGACTGCCGGCTTGAGATTACAGATAAACCGCATCATGTAGGCCACTATGCGCTGCAGCCTCTTGAAGGAGTTGCCGTGTTAAATCTGCTGAATAAAGTGTGTTTGAGGAGCCTCTGCCGCTACCATAGCGGTCTTGGTCCGTTTCATCTCCAAGTCGCAAGAGCCGCCGCTCCGCTATTCGGAAGGCCAAACTGATTTTGCCCTGGATAAAAATGGTGGTCCTTGCAACCACATACTACAGCGGCTCAATTCAGCCGGCGCCATCTCACAGGACAGGATGTCAGCTGGGTTGTCTTCAGACGCTACGTGTCGCCATCGGTCCAGCCTTGAGAGGGTTTTTATGGTCGAGACTCTGTTTCGCCACAAAGATATTGTACGATGATGCAATAGAGTTGATCCATGTCAAGGCAATCTCGGCATCGGTCCAGAATACCTGAAAAACCTCCTGCAGATTGAGCGCTGGTTTAACTCGTCTTGTCAGCTCAGCGCCTAGTTTGACCGCACACAACTCCAGGCACGGAACAGTGAGTGTCTTGATCGGGGCCACTCTTGACTTGGCGCACAGCAACCTGACGACGACTTGACCGCTCCCAGGGTTGACCGCATTTTCGCTGTGTCATATGCCTTCTCGGAGGCATCACAAAGGGTGTGCAACTGTACTTGCACGATGTGACGAGAAAAGCGGGCCTGCTTCAATGGTGGCAGATCACTCAATTGGACCACTGGGTATAGATCTGGTAATGCTGCATCCCAGTCTAATTCCAACGGCATGTTGTGGATATAAAAGTTGAAGGATATTGGACCGAGGATAGTGCCTTGAGGAACTCCGGAAATTACCTGGATACTGCTTGCGGTTTCGTTGGCTATTTCAATCTGGAGTGATTTTTTACTGAGGAAGCTTGCTAATATGCGACTGAGTGCTATTGGACACCGGCAGTGTATCAACTTGATGAAGAGTCCTTTTGTCAAAACGGAGCCGAAGACTTTGTTGAGGTCAATTGTGCAAGCGACTGTAGTTTCCTTTTTTCTAAGGGCTTCTGAAATAGAGTCATGGAAAAATAATGCAGCTTGTTCCGTTAATATTTGCTGTTTGAATCGAAACTGCTCGGCCGGTATGAGAAGGACCTTCACTAAAAATTTTCCTAGATTCGGGAGAAGTGATATTGGTCGAAGTTTTGAAATTATCCCGTTTGTTCCCTTTTTTGGGATGAGAACAAGGATGGTTTTCTTCCATGGTCTTGGAAAGTGTCCATTGTTGATGCAATTTTTGATGATTGTGCACAGTAGTTTACTTAATTCGCTACAGCATTTTCGTAGAACGTAATTGGGAATGCCGTCAGGACTGTGGAATTTCGTACAATTCATGGAATGCAGAAGAAACTACACTTCATTCGGTATACTGAAGAAATTGTTGTGAGCCAGAGTGGATGGGCAAGAGGATCGATTAGATGTAGAGAAGATACTTTGGTAGGACCCTGTGTACGCGTTTATAAACTGGTCGGTTTCTTCATAATCCGGCTCGTTAGTGGCCTCATCCTTGGAGGATTTACTACTACAGAGACAGCTGTAGAATTCTGAGCATGTAGAGAGTCTGTAGTGTACATGGTTTGGTCCCCGCACCTGATAGGGTCCAAGTTGATATTGTACGAAGCGCAAAGGTGCCTGGTGAGTTTGTTAATTTCTTTGAATAGCTGAGAGGCGTTGTGAGCCAATTTTATTTTTTTAAATTAATATAAAAAAATAGGCAATGCATTATTTGTTTTATTTTCGTCATTTCTTTTTTTGAATGCAAATCAAATTGGCAAGAAGACAGCATACATTCTTGAGAATCGTTAAAAAAAACTGACATAAATTCTCAACCTTGACTTTGCCCTTTTCCTCTGAATATAGGGGGATGAAAGCGTATGAAAAATATACTTTGAAAATAAAACACAGGTAGCCTAAAGGTGGGGTCGTTTCCCTCCAACGGGGACCAGTTTCGATTCATCCAATTTTTATGAACACAATAAAAATACCGACTGGAGAAACGCAACAATAAATAAATGAATGGAATTAATGTGGCAAATGTTAAAAGCGGACGTCATTTGAAAAAACGAAGAATATAATTAAAGGGAAATATTTAAATTTAATATAAAGGGTAATTTATATAAAAATTAAATTTAATAATAATAATAAAAAAGAAAACTATTTTACAAATTACGATTAGGAATGTAAAGAATTAAATATTTTCTAAATCTGCCTTTAAAATTTCTAATAGGAGATGGGCAGGTTTTCGTGCAGTTTACTTGTGTGACTGCTCGATTATTACAGATCTGAGAGCATTAAAATATATGCAAATTCACGTTCAATATTCATCAGCCATTAATTTCACATAGGCCTAACTGCATTGAACGGCATTTGCATACGCCTTGCAATCGTTATCAAGCAAATCCCAAATTACACATTTTCCGCCCGACTGAATAACAAGATATTATTCGTAGTACACCGTATGGGTCTCATCAACCACCAAATCATATGATCTTTGTACGATTTTTTTTGTTGATAATTTTCACTTTCTATTAATTATGTTTTACGAATCACCTCGAGTTACATGCAGCGTCTTCGTCTTCTTGCCCTTTTCCAGATGATCTTTCGGACAAACAGTTGAACATATACATATGTAAATATATATCCACTAAATGGGCATAGTGTTACGGAGCTTTTCTTGGAAAATGAAGGTTTTATGTGCAGCAGGACTATAAAAAGGAAAACAAATCACGCCGGAGAACTGACGAAGTAACTTCACATCACAGTTATCTACGCCATCTTCCACCTTTCGCGACATTCCGGTGCAGTTCCCGCGATCTGTCAGTTTTCTTTTTGATTATCTCACCATCCGTCAATGTTAGTGTCCTTCGGTTGCAGAGATTTGTTGGTTTTCGTTCAGTTCTCTCAACAGCCGTCGACATTAGCGGCGTATGGTGCAGAGATCTGTCACGCAAACTTATCAGCTGGTTGGGACATTTTAATATAGGGGTGGCAGATCTCCACGGGATCGAGATTATCACACTTTCACCACTGAAGCTTGACATCCGAATCCCTCTCACGATATGCGGAAGTCATCCATCTCGGGGGCGTTTAATCATGACAGAACAATTCCCGGCAGGGTGCCCATGATTATTAATTCCTTACTAGATTCAAAAAGCTATGAAGGATAAAAGAGGAGAAAAGTTGACAAAAAGTGTGCTCCCTTTGCACGAAAACGCATCCGTACACACACGCTATGCTGCGACGGCTGCTATCCACCGATGCCGTTTTGAACATCCAAGCCACCCAATCCTACAGTCCAGACGTGGCCGTCAGTGGCTCTTATTTATTTCCAAAGGTGAAGAAAGATCTGCGTGGAAAAAATTATCGTGGATGAAAAAATTAATCAGCAATTCCGGTCTACTTAGACGCCCAAGACAAATCGTTTTTTTTTATTGTATTAGCAAATTATTTAATTGATACGAAAATGTTTTAAGCTTAAGGGAGAATAAATTGAAAATCAAAAATAGTTTTATATTTGAACCCCCTTCCCTATCTATTCTCAGGAACTTTTGACCTTTCGAATTATAAAAAAGAACGGCTCAACTATAATGCTTATGACGCTCTTCGGTTATTTATGGTAAACAGATAGGAAATCAACTAAACGTTTCCAAATAATTAAATTGAAAGAGATGTCAGGTGACTTTTAACAATAAAAATGTTGCTCTTTTCAATGTTTCGATAAATTTTTTTAAAGTAATAACGGAATTCTAGCTTTACTGTCTTCATGTTCTGAATATTGTATGAAGCTTTCATCCTTTAAATTTTTTAATAAAAAATAAGGAAATTAAATTTGCAGAAGCAAAGGTATTCTTTCAACATATAGAAGGATTTAAGTTCAATCAAAAATTCTATTCAAATAATCATTGAACCTACCACAAATCCATTGCATACACCTGATTTCTCTCTTCAAATCAAATCCAATCTACTATACAACACTTCCATCACTTTGTACCATTTCGCAGTTAATCTTAAAAGAAAATACAATAAGATTTATCTACAATTTTCATCATGGCAATTACCTCCGAGATATGGTCCGATTCAAATCGGATGATATTCATCCTATTATAGAAGATAGATCATCAAATCCAACATTCTTTGATATTATAGTGCATACAATACACAAGTAGGAATATACAAAACTCAATGGAATCGCGCTATAACCATATATGTATGTAACCAGGACGCACATATGTGCACTAGGTTGTACAATAATATGATTTTTAGTAGCACATACTCGTACATTTGATTTGCAAGTCGTTTGAAGCGGTAAAACAGCATTCCAACTGGATGGATATATCTATCCAGCCAACCGGTTAAAATAGATGCTCCCATATATTTATAGTTGAATATATGAATACTCGTATACTCGTATGTCTGATTTCTGTGGCCTTTATGTGTATCTGTCTGAACAATAATTTTACACTTGCACAAATATTTGAATATTGAAGTGAAATGTAGGTTTTTCTGCATTTTGGAGAATGTTCTAATTAGGATGGAATGATGAGAAAGTACTTTAATGTAAATGTTTTTTATTTTTGGATTTATTTTGGCTTTTAAGGACAAACAATGTTTTAAAGATATTCGCTTCGGTACACATGTTGGGTCAATAATGCTCTAAAATACTGTTTTTTCTTATCAGCCTTCCAAATAAATACTGTGGCTAAAAATGGCTTAGAATAATTAAGTATTGAAAGATAGTTGTTAATCTAGCCATACTTTTCTTGAATGCATATACGAGTAATTTCAAATCTCAGCGTTCATTTATGTTAGACGGTTGCTCGTCGCTTGCGCAGTGGTTTCCAGGTTCTAATCTCGTTGTCAGCAGGGATTTTTTTTCTGGTGGTTTTTCTGTATCCAGTTAATGTAATGGGTAGTTATTGAAAAATCAAGTACTAACCAATCCAGTGTGATTGACGTGTTCATAAAGTAATTTTCATTAATTTTTTTATCTGGAGAGGCCGTCGTGCGTTGCTCATTTTGGTAAGCAGACGAGTTTCGACTCACTCGAGTCATCTTCAGTGTCACTGTCGAAACGTGTCTGCTCACCAAAATGAGCAAGGTCCAACGGCTTTTAAAAGAGAATTGGTTTTCAGACATCTTCTTCTTCGTAGCACTACAGCCCCTCTCGGGCATTCGCTTCCTGCAAATAGCGCCTCCAACTGTCCCGCTCCATTGACCGCGTCCTTCAATTTCGAAATCCGAGCAGCGATGAACTGTCTTCGTCGACCGAGTCAGACCAGCGTTTCTTCGGTTTCCCCACCGGTCTCCGGCCTTCAGTTCTCCCAACGAATACCTTTTTGGGTATCCGTTGTTCGTCCGTACGATTCATGTGTCCAGCCCATTGCTGCTTCCGCAGTCTTACAATCCTTGAGACCTCCGGTTCGTCAAAAATTTCATACAGCTCATGGTTGTATCGAATTCGCCATTGTTCCCCGTCTAGCTCAAAGGCTTTCAATATGTTTGCGGATGCTTGGGTTAGGGTCCATGTTTCACACCCATAGCATAACACATGTCTTATCACAGATTTGTATACTTGGAGCTTTGTTTTCCTGTGTATGCAGCTGGTCTTCAAGATAGTCAATACTGAATAAAATATTTTATTTGCGAGCTGTATTTTTCGGCGTATTTTGTCTCTTTCATTACTGGTTCTCGCTATTTTGGCGCCTAAATATAAAAATTCGCTCATATTTTCTATACTGTATTCGCCAAGTCTCAGACATATAACAAACAAAATAGTTTACACTATTCATCTTCAGGCTCATTTAAGGTTCTAAAAAGGCAAAATATGGATGATATATCGATCAACATTTTTCAAATTATCGGTTTTCTGGGATAGAATCAGCTTCAGCGCGGGAGTTTGCAGTGTATATTCGTTTAATACCTAAGCCATTTAATAATCAATAAAAAATGTTATTATTGCCGCAACTGAGACTTGAACCTGGTTCGTGGAACTACAGACCTTAGCATTATACTATTCAATCACAATATCTAATGAATTAAGCAATTTAAACTAGGCATGTTGGCCAAATAAATCAAATATCGATCATAATGCATTGGCTGAGCCGAAGAATTAATCGGTCTGACACTGGTTTCTTTTTTTTTTCGTTACTCGTTGAAACAGCGTTTTGATTTCGTATTTTTCTACTCGAAAATCCTAGATGAATAGCTCTCTATCCAATTCAAGGCTTAATCTGAAAAACTTGTATTGAACATCCATCAATAGAAACGTTTATTTTAGTGAAACTTGCCATACCTTAGGAGTTTTCGAAAGGACCTAGCACAGAAAGAGAAGAAAAGCAAACGATTAGATCCCCATAGGGAAGGCAAAGGCAGTAAAGCAACCTCAACTTCAAGCCTCAACTTCAAACCATTTGCTATAAGCATCGAATATGATTAATAAAATTGATCCACCTACGGGGCTGATGTAGTCTACGTGTACTCTCTCTCAAGGTGCTTTGGGGTACTCCCAATAATGAGTCCGAAATTTAGGCGGTGCGTGTGAGGTTTTTGCACACGATTCACAGGATTTTGCAACTTGTTCAATGTCCCCATCGATACCAGGCCAATAGATAAAAGATCGTGCTATCTCTTTCATTTTCACAATACCTAGGTGTGCTGCATGTAGATCTCTGGATATATCATCCTGTAGAGTTTTTGGTACGACCACTCTGTGTTCAAAGAGCAGGCATACTGCAGCCAGAGTATAATTGGACTCTGGTATTTTGTATTTGTAGTCAGCCAAGTTGCATCCTAACTCGAGCAATTGGGCGATTCTGCCCAATTCAGCGTCTCTTCGTATTTCTTTTGCGATGCGGTTAGCACGAATAGGCAATTGGTTGATTTGACAGACTACGGGATTATCGAATTTATCGTACTCGTCTGTAGCTTCATATTGTTTTTTAATATACAGCATGTCAACTGACTCTTAAGTGTTGGCTAAGCGTACACGAGAGCAATTGTCGGCATTAGCGTTTTGTTTCGAAGTTTTAAATACTACCTCATAATCGAAATGAGCCAAGTCATCGGCGTAGTTTCCCATACGGCTAATGCACAGAACTGGGAGAGACTTCGTTGGATGTGAGATCTGTGCCAATGGTTTGTGATCCGTTTTCAAAATAAAATGCCGGGCGTATAGATAATAGAAAAACTTTTGAGCTGCCCATACTATTTCCAACGCCTCTTTGTCAATTTGGGGGTATCGTTGCTCGGTCTGACTCATTGTGCGGCTTGTAAAAGCTATCGGTCTTTCTCTGCCATCCGTAAGGCGATGCGATAAAATTGCACCTAACCAGTCTTGCTTGCATCTTTGGCTGAAAGAAGAAGTAGTGCAGGATCGTACGGAATGAGCACCTGTGGAGACGTGAGAATTCTCTTAAGTTTATTATAAGCTCTGTTTGCTTCTTCTGACCATGTCATGTCTTCAGTATTGACCATATCTCAGAGTGGTCTTGCTTTTGTTGCAAGATTCGGTATGAGTGCACTGTAGTAAGTCGCTTTGCCCAAAAAAAGTTGCAATTCTTCCAACGTATGTGAATCGAGTTTGCGTCCCGAAAATTCGATTGCATCTTCAGCGAAAATGCATTTTTCTCGCTTAAGACGAAGACCATTTGATCTAAAGCAGTCAAATATTGGATTATGGTTTGAAATGAATCTTCGAAATTGTCTGCGAAAGCGACGATATCATAAAAAAATACGCAAGCTTTCTTTATTTTTTGTGGACTCCTTCAGTACGCCGGTACCAGAGCGCGGGGATATTGGCTGCGCCATAAACTGCACGGCGTGGGCGAATGAGACCAGGGGTTACTGTGTTCAAAGTAAGTGCATGACTGAATCCATCGCTGACCAGAAAATGGGTATAAGCATCCGTGAGATCTAAATGGCAAAATAGTTTTGCCCCTTTCATCTGATTGAAAATATGCTCTGCTTTTGAAATCGGGTGCTCGTCAATTATCATTTGAGGATTAAGAGTGGATTTGTAATTACCAGTTATTCTTATACCGTCGTCCTTTTTTGCCACAGTGCGAGTGCTAGAGGCCCATTCCGAATTGTCGACTTTAATGTACCGACCTGAAGCGAGTTTCTGATCAATGACCCTCGCGGAAGCATCGCGCAATGCATGCGGAATGCATGCGGAATTTCTCGTGCCCGTACGAAAACAGGTTTAGCATTCGATTTAAATTTCATTTCAACTGGCGGCCCTTCAAGTTTTCCAGCTTCTTTACTGAAAATATCTTGGTATTGTGATACGATATTGTCTAATTCTTTCGTTTGTTCCGATGTGAGGTTTGATGAGACTTTAGAAAGCTCGTTGATTTTTTCTGACTTCGAGAAAACTTGAGCAAAATTGATCTCTTTGAAAAAATGCGAAATCCGTTCCCTTCCGAAGACCAAATCGAAATTACCTTCGACGATATATAAGGTGAGTCAAGCAGTTTTTTTTACCGCCAGTGACATTTACAGGAATCCTTCCAAGACAATTAATCCGATGCCCTGTGTTACTCGAAAATTGACGATCTGTTTTCAATAAGGTAAAGTTTCGTTTTATTATTTGAAGTACGTTTATTCTAACGATGGCACATGATGCGCCAGTGTCCAATTCCATATCAATTTGTCGTCCATCTATTTGAACCTTGAACCTTATTCTGGATCGAGTTTAATCGATGAAGTCTGATCGTGTCGTCAATACAATCAACTATGTCTATGTTTTCAGTGGGTCCTTTGTCTTTCCAAGCGTGCGCTGATATGTTCGTGTTCTTACTAGACGATCTACAAACGCGTGAAATGTGCCCTCTCTTTCCACATGTATGGCAGGTTGCGCTTGTGAATTTACAGAGCCGACATGTATCACAACCACAACAATCAGCAAATTTACTAGAACTTTCGGTGTTTCTTGAATGTGTAGGTGTGTGTCTTAGTTGATTGCTATTTCGACTTCGATTATGAGTCGGAAGTTAATGCGTTTTGCCCTTTTTGACTTTTGGCTGTGTGTAACCTAACTTATTTGTTTTTTCGGAGTGGGTTGAAGCCATAAGTTGAACTTCATTGGTTACTTTTCGAATAGCTTCATGGGCATTCGCGATATCGTATGCCTCGGCGAGCGTGGCTGGCTCTTTGCCAATTGTTTCATCGCACATCTCCCATGATTGTAAACCATGTAACAGTTGTTCGATCAGTATGCAGTCCAAACAATTTCCATATTCAAAAAATGTAGCAGCTTGTTTCAAGCGGAATGAAAATTTGGCCCCTGACTCACCTTTCTGTTGGCATATCAGTCGAGATTTGATGCTCTCGGCGTATTTGTGCTTTACCATCAAAATGCTTGGTTAGGGTTTCTTTGATTTGTGCATAACTAGGGGTGCTTTTGGGCTCGCTAAGAACTTGAGCGCGTTATTCAGCTCTGCACCCATGTGCACCCGAGTATAATTAGCATGTAAATCGACATTAATCTTACTGGGTTCCAGCGCCCAGTGGAATCGCTTAAAATGATCCTCGATCATACCCTCATCTCACGCGAAAAATTCGTTGACCGAAAATGTTAGTGATTTCTGCGTGGCGGGGTTTCCTGGTGACTTCTGGGCATTTTGCCTGGACGTCGTTATAGCGGCCGTAATGGCTGACTTGGAAGTTCGTATTAACTCGTCCGTCGGCGTCGCCATTTTGTTGCGTTGCTATACACTTTTCATTCGTTGACTTCTTTCCTTCTTCTGACACTTGTTCATTTCTTTCTTTCTTCTAGCACTTGTTCACTTCTGACACCAATTGTTGTGTTTGTCAAGATGTGAATGACGACAGATAATGTTAATTTAAAAGAGAGTCTTTATTGATACAAATTACTATCTATAAGATTTCGTGGGGTTCGTGTTAGAGCGTAGCGATGCGAACTAATCGTGATGTCGACCGCCGTGCCTATTTCACGAGTGATGACATGTGGAACATGTGGAAAAGAGCATGTCTACATCTATGTCGATGCCAGTGCCATCTACCCGTGATGTAGTGTGGCCACGGGGCGCGAGAATCAAATCCAAAGTTTTCTATACGTAACACTTGTCCGCCAGTTGTTCTGGAAAAATATATTCGGACAAAACTTTAATGCCGTAAAGTCAGGAAGAACCTAGTGTCAGCTAACTGTTATAATCAAAGATTTTAAGATTCTATGCTTGATTTATTAAAATTTGTTTTTCGAATCTCGAAATATATTACTACCCCTAGCTTAACTTCTTCTAAGGACAGAGCTCTGAGCGATATCCGATGTAATATCCATCCTCCTCCTGCCTTCCTGCGTATCAAAGGGTAGGCTATGGTCCTTCAGATAGCCCCTCGAATTTCGCATCAGATATATTGTCACTTAGAAAGGATTTTCCATGACTGCCAGAATATCTGCCCATCTAACGAAGTTTAAACCATATGTGACGTCAGGAATGATCAGCAGGGCAACCCGGGGAATGGAACTGCTATATGCGTCTGCAGGTTGGACGGCATTAACCTCTTCCTCGATGGTATCGATGGGGGAGCCATCTGCTCCTTAAGCTATACTGCGAGATGGGTCCCAATCAGCTTGGATCAGCGAGTCTCCCCCTAATGAGTTCTTCGAGCGCTTGCCCGGCGCTTTCCCAGACATGATAAGTATCATAATTAAGTTCACCGCGTCCGTAGGTGCTAGTCGTGCTCGCCTGTGAAGCTCCCGGCATCGCTGCTTCTGCCATGGGCACGTTGACAAACTTTTCAGCGTCCATCTTCTCAGTATTCCATCCGAGACTAAGCATATGTACGGCGAGAAGGACCGTCGTTAATCTTAAAAGCTGTATACTGGTTATCACTGGCCAATTACTCCTCTAGAACTCTGCGGCGGTGGAAAGAAGGGGTATTGCTGGCATTTAACACGACAAGCCCAGTTCTGTTTGACATGTCCAGAAGTCGTTTTCCTCTAGTATCTGATGGAGACTTGCCCCATTCAATGGCTTTCACATTGAATTCTCTATCAACGAGAACATGCCTTTCTGCGCTCAAAGCGGCCTCTTTCAGAGTGTTAAGTCTGACCCAGAAGGACCTTCACGGTTCATTCGGGGTAAAAAAAACACTAAGGAGTGTTGTATCCATAAACCAAACCACCCAAATCCATCCCCCAGCCCGTAATTCTGCAGTCGCATATGAGCGATGCCTCGCGCCCAGATGACGGCAATACTAAATTCATTAGGAAACCATACCGACGGAACCTTTGTTCTGATGATGCTCACTGAGAGCAGCAAGTTGGTTTTCAGTCCATTTGCAAACTGCTCCAGCAAGTTTTTGGCTACAGTACTGTAGTGCAAGTTTATCTGCAAGATACGGATTATTGTTCAGCTGTTTTGGTCTTACCTAGGGCCTCTTAAAAGATCTGACACTTTCCTATTTTCACAACCTGCTTAAGTTTACCCACACTAAGGCCAGTGTCCTTACGCAATGTGTTAAGTCCGTGCCTCGTTACATTTTGGGTCTGGCTTTGCCACACTTGTAGCACAGTGAGTTCCTATCAGGTCCCTTGCATCTTTTTGCGTTATGGCGATAACCAGGCCACTTGAAACAATGAAGTGGTACAACATTCTACAGATAACCCAGCCAATTCTTGTTTTGCCCTCAATAAGCATTTATTGTGCTTCCTTTTCAGGACTGTCAGCGATGGGAATGCATTAGTTCCTGGTGTTTGAGCCTTATTTTAACCCCGGTTAAGCCGGGAAACTAACGATCTGGAAGTTCTAAAGGCACTCTCCTTTAATTTGGATAACACGTTTTCGATGGGGTTTAAATCAGGGGGATTACTAGGCTATTAGAAAAATGTTTTCCGAGCAGGATGCGCTATCTTGCATCAAAATCACTTCCTTTCCGTTCCTGAATTGTTAGCAATTAGTAAGACATTGCGCCAAAACAGGGAGAATATTTTCCCTGTAATATTCTCCATTAGCAGACACTCCTGAACAAAGTGAGGTTGGCTTTTTCCGCGACTGCTCACTCCGCCTGCTACCATCATTTTAAAGTTGAATTTCGGAGTCTATGTTACGGGAATATTTGCCGGATCGCTGGTTCTCACTGTCCTATTCTGTCGATAGGGTACTGTATGTAATTGAATCCACGACTCATCCGTAAAATGGATGTTTGACGCAGTCACTTACCCCGGGCACTGTCATCAGCAAATCCGAGGTGTTTGATATTTTGACAGAAACACAGCCGGTCTCGAATGTTCTTCTCGGAAAGTAGAGGTCTCTTGCGTTGTCCATAGGCCTGCTGGCCCCAGTTGGTGGAC
This sequence comes from Odontomyia ornata, assembly GCA_963969285.1. Taxonomy (NCBI): domain Eukaryota; kingdom Metazoa; phylum Arthropoda; class Insecta; order Diptera; family Stratiomyidae; genus Odontomyia; species Odontomyia ornata. The sequence goes on along the minus strand of OZ017741.1, from coordinate 290,142,458 downwards.
GGGATGTATCGCTGAACGGCTCGCCCTGACCCGTTTTCATTGGCTTCTGGTTAAGCCGTTTCGTCATTGTTCGCGTCCCCTCCTGGCCTATTTTCAGTTAACTCTTGAATTTTCTTTTTGCTTTTGCTGAAAGTAATTCACGATTTTGAGGGTTTCTACAAACGGTCGTTAAAATTAAGATGTTTCGATAAATTTGGTACTTTCACTATCAAATATGAATCAATCATGTTATAGTGCCTTTGAGGCCATTGAGATTTTCAATGATTTATTTTTAAATTTGCTTTGTTTGTTAATTGTTAAGGATGATTCTAATAACATGTATTACTATTCATATTGGATCCTCAAAAGATATGATATAGATTGAGGAAAACCGAAAACCAAATCGAAGCGGAAATTACTGGTTCACTGATATCTTTCTATTAATTAAATATTCCTAACTGACTTGAACATTTTCGTCCTTTTCTATTGATCTTGACTGACCATCGGTAATTTAATAAAAACGTTCTGTGGGTATTCCATTACATAGATTTATTTCAACCCTTCAATTCCCATTTGCACATAATAAATATCCTTTAATACAATTCCCTTGAAAGGATGTTCTCTACTCAAAGTGAATAGAAAATAAATTTCTAATTACACGAACTATCACAGGATAGTTGCTGACGACTGAAAGCATACTAATTGCAGGTTTTAATTAGAGCTGTACCATACCGTCTCTTGCATTTTCTCTTTTCGCTAGTTATCACGACTAAAATGCCGTTGACTGAAATTAACAGTTTGAAATACGTGAAAGGATACAAATAGTAAATTTATCTGCAGACCAACTATTTATGGATCCAAATCTTAAATATATATCACATTCTCTTATATATAGTATTGTACTAAATATACTCGTGTATGTATTTGTTAAACGAAGCATGAAGTATTAGTCCTTTTGCATTGCCACACCCATTTCATTTTCTTGCATGGCTGCCAACTGAAACTTTTAGAGTACGTGCTTTCCTCCTGCCATCACTAAATCTCGGAACAGTCATTAAAAGGAATCGCGTGGTAAGGAAATTTCAAATGATTCCAAGTAGAGAGGGAGAGAAGTTATGTTTCTTCTAGATTTTTTTTCTCTCTGGTTCGTTTCCTTTTGCTGCTTCTTTTCCAAACGATTTCCACTGATTTCGAAGTAGGAGCTGTGTATCGAACATTTATTTTCTGATAGCCCACGTACGTGTTTGTCGAATGGGAATTTACGAGTATATGTACAGCTTCCTGGAGGGTTGAAGAAATAATGTGTAGGGAATTATTTGGCCAAATGGTATCCTTAAATCACGGATTGGTGAGTAACGTAGATTGCTCCCAGAGTTAAGAGGTCCATCGATTAGGGTGAAATTTTTGATTTCAATTGACTCGTTCACTGACTTTCTAATTATCTTCTTTCTGAAGGAATGCAAATAGAGGTGGGGGAATGATAAAATAACTATGGAAGTCACTGTAAATTTCAAAGTAAGGGTTCTTATCTCAAACAACTCAAGGCAATACGTGTGAGAGGGCAACACATTAGTATGCAAGCCAGAAGATGTACTATAAGTGCATGCATTAGAATTCGAATTCAAAATCATGCAAAGTGTAAATTATTCTCCACGTGTTTCTATACTGTTCCTTTTCGGGAATGGTACCAGTAACGAGTCAAGCAACTGTTTCAGTTGTAATTGTCCTCGAACAACGTTGACATACTCACTTGTTCCCCAGCAAGTACAGCTTGCGCTAGTATTTCGACTTATTCTACGTTTCCTTGTGTGTATTTGGTTGCTAACCTCGCGGGCTTTTACGCTGTACCCTCTCATTGCTCTTCTAATTCATGACTTGGAAATACAAGAAATGTCTCCTTAAGATTACCATATCGTCGTTGCATTAATGCTGTCGGCTCGTGTTTTGTCGTTTCATTAATCCATTCTGCGTGACCACGATGTTTTACTACTTCTCTCAATTAATCACTAAAGACAAATCTGTTCCGTAGAGTATGGTGACGTTCTGCTTAATTATGATAATATTACTGTCGTTGGGAATTGTTAGTGGTAAAACAGAAAATAATTTTCAAGAAGTTTGATATTAAGTGTTTGTAATTATTGGCTATAAAGGTACATTAACTACTTTTAGGGGAGGAGCATTCGTCGGCCTTTACGTTTATTTTTTGTTACTTTCCTTTATTTTTAACCTGTAATGATACACAATTTTAACAGGAGTCAGAGCGAACCTAGTATTATAGATTATACGTATCGCATATGCTAAATGTCACATTTCCGCATTGAATCAATATCTCATTAAAAATATTATAGCAAATGAAGATTCACTCAAGAAAAATCCCTTCATCCCAAAACTGTGTGGTGTATGGTCTCTTTTTCTGAAAACGACAATGAAGTTGGAACAATATGATCTTATTATTTTTGCTTTTTTTGTGGTTTGATGGTGAAGGCTATTTACGCTGAGTGTGGGGTTTCCAGGCGCACAAGACGTCTGGACTACTCACTCAGTACCTTCCCTGTCAAACTGAGAACCTAGCCTGGAACTGCTTGGCATATTACTTAAAGCTAAGCCGTCCGTGCTCTCGGCTTTCTACAACTGGATGCAACATCGGAAGGATGCACGTCGACAGGTTCGTCGAGTGCTCACAGCAGGTGAGCCGCTGCAGGGAGCTTCGGAGGGGACGAAAGAACTTACAGCTGGTTGGTGCGCGTCTTTGCCTCGTCTAAAACCCCGGCACGGCAAACTCCCAGTGTACTGGTGGTCAACTGAAATCGCTGAAAAGCGAAGGGGGTGTCACAAGCGCGGAACCGTGACGAGGCATGCAACTGGGTGGCAGCATATAAGTCGGCCAGGAAATACCTTCGCGAATTGATTAACGATAGCAAGGCTCGCTGCTGGCAAGACCTAGTGGACAATGTGAACAAGGAGCCGTGGGGCCCTGGCTACAAGCTAGTTATACGGAAGCTTGGCGCCCTACGGAAGCCTTGCATACATGATGCGGAAAAGATGGACAAGGTCGTGTGAGCACTCTTCCCCGCCCATCCCGTCCGCGTTGACGCTGTCCATGGTGAAACAGCAGTCGAGTGCCCACTCTTCACACAGCTGGAACTGGAAGAGGCAGTTCTTTCACTGAAAGCGAAGAAGGCTCCAGGTCCTGACGGTGTTCCGGCTGAGGGGTTGTGGCTTGTCTATCACCATTGTCCTGACTTGCTACTCAGCACATTCAACGCTTGCCTACGGGACGGGGTTTTCCCGGTACGATGGAAGGTGCTGAGGCTCGTGCTGATCAGCAAGGGTAAGGGAAATCCTGGATCGCCGTTGTATACCGCCCGTTATGCATGCTAGACACGGCTGGGAAAGTGCTAGGAAAACTCATCGAGACAAGACTCACTGACGCGATTCGTGTTGCTGGGGACCTATCTCCTCGGCAGTATGGCTTTACAGCAGGAAGTTCTACTATTGATGCGATTGCAGAGGTGATGAGCGCGGTTCAAAAGCAGAGGCACATAGTCGCACCAAGCGACCGATCTTCCTGTTGGTGATACGCGGCGTTAGGAACACCTTCAACTCCACTAGATGGGTGGTTATACTGGATACGCTGGAAAACTCTTTTCAAGTTCCAGAATATCTAATGCGGCTTTTGAGGGACTACCTGAAGGACCGAAGCCTTCTCTACGACACGATAAAGGGCCAACGAAGGATGGCTGTTACATCGGGTGTTACTCAGGGATCTATCCTTGGTCCAGACCTGTGGAACATGTCTTACGGCGGGCTAGTGGGACTGGAGATGCCAAATGCGTCGCGCTTAATCGGCTATACGGATGATGTTGGGGCTCTGGTTGCTGGACGTACCGTTGAACAGGCGCAACTTAGGCTAGGTATGCTAATGCGCCGAGTGAGAGACTGGATGACTGCTAGCGAGTTCAGTTTAGCACTGGAGGAAACCGAAGTGGTCATCTTGACAAGAAAGATAATCCCTAGAGTAAGGATGATCAGTACTGGAGATAAACACATCGAATCGAAACCAGCGGTGAAGTGCCTGGGGCTACTGATCGACTCGAAGATGAGTTTTACTGATCACATCTGGGCAACGGCTGAGAAGGCTGCTTCTGGGACTTATGGCCACCGTAAGGGGGCCCAACCCATCCAGAAGACGCCTCTTGATGAGTGCTGTAGGTTCAGTGCTACTAGATGGAGCAGAAGTATGGGGAGACGCTCTCAGTAAGGTGGTTTACCGAAAACGCCTGGCCTGGAGCGCTAAGGATTGCATCTTCGTATCCGACAGTCTCTGATTCGGCTGTGAATGTTATTACAGGCGTGATACCTGTCGGCCTCCGCGCTAGAGAGCGCCGCACTATTTACCTGCGTCGAAACGAGGAGGAGAGGGATATAGCTGTCCGCGAGGAGAGACAGCGCTCACTCAATGATTGGCAGCGGTCTTGGGTGAATTGCACGGAAGGAAGGTGGACTACGGGATTTATCCCAGACCGTGGCTAAATTGAAGGCATGGTGCAACTGACTTCTATTTGTCCCAGCTTTTGAGCGGGGATGGGCATTTTCAGTCTTACATGCACAAGATTGGTAAGGCGCGGTCATCCGATTGTCGGTATTGCCCAAGAGTGGAAGACAATGCCTGCCACAGTTTTTGCGTGTACAAAATGGGTCAGGCTGCGAAGGGACCTCTCAGGGAGACAGGAGAGCTCACCCCGGATAATATAGTCGCGGTGATGCTCGAATCGGTTGACAAATGGAACCAGGTGGCACATTATGTTCGGGCAGTTCTAAAAGATAGAAGGGACTCACAGCAGCAGCGGATGTTGGGGCTGGGGGATCGCTTGTCTAGCAATTCCTCTTCCCCTCTTCCCTCCCGCTAGAAGAGGGATCCCCCAGCTTGAAGGCGCCTCACGGCGTAACAAAACGAGACCTGGCCCGAAGTAATGTGTCAAACGGTCCCAGGCTAGATTCACAGGTTGACAGGGGAGGTGTTTAGTTGGTAGTCCAGTCGCCTTCTTGCGAGCATGGGAGTCCCACACTCTGTGCGTAAATGGCATTCACCTCCCTAACACAAAAAAGCCCTGTTTTGTTACGTCGTGGAGCAGCTTCAAGTTGGGGGATCACTCCTCTTGTGGGTGGGAGAGGAGGGAGAAAGAGGCCCGGCCGGTGTGATTCCTTTTATCTTTTAGGACTGCCCGAGCCTAATCGGTCACATGATTCGATTTCTTAACCGATCCAAGTATCTCCTCGATGAGACTATCCAAGAGCTTGTCACGGAAACCCTTTGCCCTCTCCCATGCAGTCGTTAAGATGCCGTCCGAGCCAAGGTTTTAAATGTTAAAGTAAAAATATTCAAAGAATACATTAAGCAAGTAGAAAAAAAAAACAAAAATAAAATCGATTAACGAAGTAAGGAAATAGATTAAGTTGGAAAAGCAAAACTGAGAAGTCCTGGTGGAATCCAATGAAACAGATCCTACTCTACCTCAATAAGACTTTATCGTTGGGAAAGAAATTAATTATTCAGGATTTGGATGAGTCGCTCGTTTTCATTCCCCCCGATGTAGTGGACACTCATCAAGGACGTGTGGATGATTTAATAGACAAAATTATTTTCTCATTCCAAGAAAAGGAAAGTAACCCTTAATGAGATGACATCGAATATTCGAATAACATATGAAAACTGGGCCTTATCCAGAGGAGATGGGCATAAACGCGTTTTAGCTGAACGGATCACGACTATAGAATCGTACGAACTTCCAAATCTAGGTGAAATCATTGATAAAGGACGGGCAGTACTTTTCGAATAAGAAACTATACAACCTCGCAATATCCATGTAGACTTCCCTCCTTCAAGTTGTGTTCATTCTATTACAACTATAACCGATTGCTCAACATTGGAATTATTTACAGGGAATAAAGATGAATACTATAAAACATACTACGGAGACTTAATTGATGAAATTGAAGGATGTCTTACATTTCTTTGCGATGTTCAAATAAGTAATTCGATACTATCACGGCTCAATTTAAAATTCATACCAAAAGACTCGACTCTCTGGACATACAGGTATGGTATTCAAGTCGCGATAAAACACAATTCAAAGGTCCAAGATGGTTACGATGGGTTGGAAATACCACTCTAATTTAAAAATTAGCAAGATAACTCGGAGGGTCTCACCTTGCGTATGAATATTTATCGAAGAAGTACAACAGACCTGTCATTGGATTAAAAGGAGTATGTGGTAGTAGCTCTTGGCTACGAGGTAGTTCATGAAATCCACACCAGGGAAGAATTTCAAGGTCGATCAGACAACTTCTTCATTCGTCTACGAAGGAAGGGTAGCCGTTTGGGAATCACATGCACCGACGAACAGTTGTGGTCTGAGCACCGAAATTTCACCACACGTCCCTTACGACCGGCAGATTACGCTAGGCAACCAATGGAGCAACAATTAACATACAAGAGGAGTTAGTTGAACTTTTAGAAAATATTCATGATCTCAAAACCCAACCAGTATTTCCAGCAACTTTTCTCTCTCTGAGTGTCATCAATGTTTTATAGACTTTGACTACGAACAAGCGCATTCCAAGAAGTGATAAAGGCTCAACATATTATTTACCATGCTAGAAAAACAAGCCAAAGCGATTAATGTCGCCGGAGGTTTGCTATTGCAGTTGCCTTGGTTGCGATTTGTTGTACCAGAAAGACGGGGTACAATCTCATTCAAAACTTAAATAAGGAGTTGCATGAAATGTTCATGGAAATCATAAACAAACACAATTTTAATAATTGCGACGATAAATCAATGGATAATCTCGTGTGCGCATACATCAGAGAATCGTTATCACGCAAGGATGACCCGCACAATATTTGTACCGACAGACAACTTACCATGATAATCCTGGACATTTTCATTGCTGGGTCTCAACCTACTAGCAACACACCTAATCTCGCGCTTAAAATGATGTTGATCAGGCTGGATATCCAGGAAAAAAATTATCAGTGAAATTGATACTCATCTGCCTGAACCTATTTTGCCCAAGCACCTCCATCAAGGCGGCCAAATTCTACGCAATCAAAAATTGAATCCGGGACTCGCCGAGATGCGAAATGTGGACGCTGCGCGAATGGAGATTTATGCATGACAATCCATCGGACAAACAACGACGGCGAAACCCGATGAAGCGAATGCGAGACATTTTGATAATAACAGGACAAAGCAGAAATTATACAAGGCTTACGATGTAAAGAGGTGCGAGGCTCATTACTTATTTCTCCTGTTACGAAAGGACACAGTTATTTCGCTTCCGAATGGCAGGAAACTGCTTTATCAGTACTCCAGGAGGCCAAAATTCGATCGCCAATTGAGATTGGCTGGAAGCGTGATTTTCTTGGAAGCAATTAAACGCTTCGTCTTCCCGTCCGGAGTGAGGTTTGTACACCGTACATCTGGGATAGAATTTAATTTAAACTTAAAATAATCCTGTGTTAACAAGTCTGGGCCCAGGATAGATCCTTGAGTAACATTCGATGTAAATTCCATCATTCGTCGGCTCTGCATCGTATCATAAAAAAGGCTTCGGGCCATCAGGTAGTTTATCGAAAGCCGCATAAGATTTGCTGAAATTTGAAAAAGGGTTTTCGACCTATCTAGAGTATCCTATCAATGAGTGGAGTTAAAAGCGTTCCGGACATCAAGTGCCACTAACAGAACTACCCGTCCCTTGATGCGGCTATGTGCCTTTGCAATTTGGCTCGCGCTCACCATCTCTGCAAACGCATCGATGTTGGAGCGTCCTGCTCTACGATCGTACTGTTGAGCAGATACTCGTAGCCCCGGCAGCAAGTATCGCGTCAGTGGGTCTTTACTTGATGAATTTCTCCAGCACTTTCCTTGCCGTGTCTAGGATGCATAACTGAAGGCATGCAGATGGCGGCCCGAGACTCCCCTCTCCTTGATGATCAGTACGACCTGGTTACTCCCCAACGCCCTGGGAAAGCCCCTTCCTGTAGACAAGCGTTGAATATGCTGAGCAGCATTTCAGGACTTTGGTAATGCACGAACTGCAACAACTCAGCTTGGACGCCGTCTGTTCCTGGAGCCTTCCTTGCTTTCAATGATAGGACTGCCACTTCTAGTTCCACCCGCAGGAAGAGGGGCATACGGTTGTTATTTTGCTGTGAACAGCGTTGAAATAGGCGAGATGAGCGGGGAAAAGTGCGCGTACCATCTCGTCTATCTTTTCGAATTCATACATGCAAGGCGTGCTTGGACACCAAGTTTTCGCATAAATAGCTGGTAGCCGTGGCCCCATTAACCCCTGTTCACATTGTCCCTAGACCTTGCCAGCAGCGACCTTACTGCTGTTAATCAATTTGCGAAGACATTCCCTGGCTGACTTATATACTGCTAACGAGTTGCATACCTCGTGCTCGTTGATCTTAACGTCGAAGTTGGTGCTACTTCCTTCGCTTTTCAGCAAATTTCCATCGACTACCAGGACACTGGAGGCTTGTCGTCGTGTTAGGGGTCACCAGCGGGGAATAGAATTGCTGTAAGTAGACGTGATGATGTTCATAATTGGGTTCACCACGACTTGAGCTGATAGCCCTTCAGTCCCCTAGGAATATTTCAAGATCGGTGTACCTGCCGTGAGCTCCTCGACGAACTTTTCGACGTACACCCTCCCAATTGTGTTCTTCCACACTGCTGTTAGAAAAGAACATCATGAATTTCATGCAGAATGTTGTCTTGATCATTGGCTGAGTAGTCCTCTAATACTCTCCGATTGTGTACCATCCATACTAGGAACTCCGATGCGAATGTCACGTCGGGTATGGTTCCTCCACAGCCTACACGACGGAAAGTTGGCGTATCGTCGGTGCTCAGCACGACGAGCCCTGTGCTGGTCGCCATCTCCAGGAGTTGTTTTCCCTGCGGATTAAATTGAGGCATGCCTCATTGCTTTAGCATTGAAGTCCTTCAGCTTGGCTTGGAAATATGATATTGGATCGTTCGGCATTTCATACACACTTAAAAATCTGGTCCCTGAATGCCGAACCCACACGAAAACATTCTTCTGTCCATAGCCCCCCACTAGCAGATCACCACTGTTCCGAACCCAAATGGCGGCAGTACCAGTCTCGTCAGGGTACCATGATTACGGATTGATACGTGGTGCCGCTTATTTAGCAGTTAAAAATCGGCATTCATGTCCCGCGTAAACTGTTCAAGTATTTTTTGGACAATCGTACCACGGTGTAGATTTACCTGCAGGAGCTCCACTTCACCTTGGGTAGGGAAACCCCGATTTTTACCTGGTCCTTAGACTTGGTTGAGATCCAGTCTTCGTTAACTATCCGTGCGAAGGATACTGTTTGCCTCCCCTTTACACTCTTTTCTGTTGCATCCCATTTCGCCGCGTTTGTAACATAAGTAGCTCTTTCTCGCGATTCTTTTGCATCCCTGTGCGTATGGCGCTAACCAAGGCACTTAAAGCAGTTTAAAGGTAGTGCTCTTCGCTGTATCCTGCAGGATGACCTACCCTATTCTTATTTTACCCTTAGGGTTCGGCCACATTGCGATTTTTCTGCCGTAACCAGCGATTTTCAGACGCAAATACGAACACACTGCGACAAGATTTGCAAAGGAACTTCACGCATGCGCAGAACTAATATGCTCATTTGAAGGTATGTCTTTGCCAGGAACACATGCGCTTACTCATTTGCACGCTATGCAAGAAACTTCCGTGCACGTCAGCGTCAAATGTCCAAATGATGTGCGCCTGCGCGAGTATCACAAAAACTACCTGCAAAACTGGTTTTAGAAAAATCGCAAATTCCTGCGACTGCCGACCTGGACGAAATTGTCGAAAATCGCAGTGTGCGGGCTTCCATTTAACCATGTGTAACTTGCGACAGAAGTGCGGCTAAATAATCGTAGTCTGATGCATCCCTTACTCAGAATTTGTTCGGTAGCGTTCTCGGACGGGTCAATGATGGCCGTGCGTTGTTCCCTATTGCTTTTGGTATCAGTCTCGCTTTAACTCTGCTTATGTTCGGGAGCTCCCTTTTGATGGCCTCCTCTACCTCGGGTAGGTCTGTGACTCAGTCGATGTCCGTGATTTCGATGGTTGTCATTAGCTCGAGTTCGAGGCTATAGTTGGTGTTTTGCTGATGACCTTCTTGACTGCATCGCAGAATGCTCCTTTGTTATTGTTTTCTGGGCCTAATTCGATCAGTATGTGGCCAGACCTGCTTAGTCGTATTACTTTAATCGCAGTTTTGGTGTCTTCGAGCCTTGTAGCTCTTCTGATCTCCCGCAAAAGATTTGCGTGGGATCGGCAATCCTCGGGTTAGACGAGCAATGTCTGTCGCCGAGGGCAACGTTGTGGCTTCCTTCATTTTGTTTGGCATCTATAAACATTTTATTTTGTAGGACCTTTTTGAGGGAGATTTTTGGGTGCTTTTGTCAGCAATGTCAAGAACACCTGATCTAACGTTCCATGCCTATGTATTGCCTCCTCTTTCCTGGTCTCTTTGGCTTAGACTAGGCGCCATTCTTTTGGATGGTGTCTGGTAGTGGAGCTATTGCGCTTCCTCATTAGACGTAATCCTCAGCAGCTCTTCTTCAGCCTTCTGCTCTTTTTCGGTATTCAACCAACTCCGGCGGTAATGCCCGATGTGGTATAGGAGTTCCTCTAACTCCAGTAGGTCGTTCCTTTTTGTGTTTCAGATTTAACTCTCTTCAAATTGTTTCTCGCTTTTTACGTTAGTCTTTCTTCCTGATAACTTCCAACTGCTTTTGTATTTTCTAACTTTTTTTTCTAGAGGAAGGGACTCTACTTCGGATTTGGTACACAATTTTTCTACCAAATTTTCGGTGACATCAACAACATCGCACAGCAGCGCTTTGTTGGCCTCCTTGCACTTTTCTTATTCTATCGCGATTTGTTCTGTTAATTCGGGATGGTACATTTTGCCCTCTTCTAGAGTGCGCTCAGGCGTTCTAGAGTGCGCTCAGTTTTTTTTCATGTGCCCGAACGCCGCGATTATATCCGGCTGATATGCGCTCTCTCAGCCTTTCCGTTCAGTCGCCGAAGTTTCTTTGAATCTCTACTATCTAGCCAAGCACCTGACCGTAGGCGACCACAAACTTGCAAGTGTAGATAATTTTGTGTATCTTGGTGCCAACCTGAATAGAAGAGACGCCGAAAAAGACGAAATTGGACGCCGCATGAATGCCGCAAAGAAGCGTATCACTCCGTACTTCTCATTCCATGGTCCAGAGTTGTAGACAGGCAAAATAAGCTCCGCATTGATAAAACACTAGTGCTGTTGTATGGAAGTGAAACATGGACTCTGACGAGCATATCCGAAAATGGAGTGGACATATTTAAACGCAAAGTGCTCCGGAATATCTACGGCCCAGTGAAACAAGAAACAGAGTCGAGACTACGTTACAACGACGAGTTGAATGAACTATTTGACGATTCACCTGTTTCCTCTTGCGTAAAGTTACGTAAATTGCAATGGGCGGGCCATGTAGAAAGAATGGAAGAAACCCGGCTACCGAAAAGTACATTGACGGGTAAAGTACAAGGTAGACATCCAGTGGGAAGACTGAGGACTCGATAGGAAAGCACAATACGAGTAGAAGCTTACAGCAGATCCTTGTTGGGAGTAAACAACTGGCGAACAAGGTCACGGAGCCAAAATGATTGGAGGAAATTAATCTTGGTGGCCAAGGCCCGGCTGTGGCGCCATAAATGATGATGATGATGCTTCAAATCACATGCAAAGCATTACACAGCTTAATTATGTGTAAGGTATCCTCGACATTTGAAATAAATTAAGTGCAGTGACCGCTTATAACAAATAGTTCGTTATAACTGGTACTACTTTTTAAAACCAACACTGACTACAACGTTCAAAAAAAGAAGCCCTTGGTGTTCGTTATAAACGGTTTTGGCTGTAATATATATTTGTGGTTCTTAGCACATATGATTTTAGAGTTGAACATTTAATTGCAAAAATCTGAGGCTGAGTAGAAATCAAGCCGTTTATACTAAAATCAAAAAATTCAATTGATGAAATGAAACTTCAAACTGTACTAAAGAGGTAAGGCAATCACACTCACTCATAATCACTGGTTCAAAAATCTAAAATTTGAATGTGGTTGCTGTGCATGCTTGGGTATGTGCTGAGATAAGGCTTCTCGTCGGCAATTCTAGTATATTTGCCTTGTGAACGGTGATATGCGGGTTCGATTCTAGCCCAAGTTTCTAAGTAGGTATGAATTTGAATGGAAAAGTGTTTAAAAATGTTGAAATTAACATTAAATAGGATGTAATATTGTGATTTAAGAAAAGTGTTCTAAACGTGGATAGCATAGGTATTAAATTTGGCACAATTTTATGAAATAATTAAGGTTACCATTTCAAATTCACTGATTCACTTAAGCATCTACCGAATGTGGTGGTTTAAAACTTCTTCCATACTCTTGCAGCCTATTCGATGAAATAGAAAATAAGCTTAGTTTGCATTTATCCCTATTTGAAATTTGTATCTTTAATCTTTTCTATTTTGAAATTTAAAAATTACTTAGATTGACCCAAAAGTCATTATAAGCCCTCTGCTATCATGACTTTGCTTTGTTTGCTTTTTCAAAGTTTTTAAACAAACTTCAACTTCACAATAATCCCATTAAAATAAGAATCATTGAATCCATTCACCAGTTGACATGTTAACTTTAAAAAATACCTTTGAATTGCTACCAAAATTTTCCACAAATACCTCTTCAGAAATTATCTCAACAATCTTTTCTAATTGTCATGTTTACATCATCATCTTAATTTCAACGCGAGCAAATATAATTCAACAAATGAAACCTTGCACAAAATTCCCAAAACACACTCGACAATGTAATTTGTGTCTAAGATTAACCACTCATTCCGTCGACGAAACGTTCACCTACTTCCCATGAGAGAAAATAATTTCGCTATTATCATTATAATTATATAGTATAATTCAAAACGAGGCAAAAGTGTTGAAAATGTTGACGATGTCAGAAAACGCCGCAGATAACATGTACAACATTTATGTTATTATTTAATATCTAATATTTAGTGTATTCTACTTGACACGTGAGAATAACATCCCACATGTGTTGTAGGCTTATGTGCGAATTTATCCTGCATTCACGTACACAAAATCCTTGTGCGCTGCTTATACACACATGTGAGGTGTGTCAAGTTTGCATATTGATAAGATGGCGAGGAGGAGGTGCGAAAACTCCTAAACAACAATAAATTTAACCCTTTTAAGGTAAAGAAGCAACAACGTGAATAACGTCGAGGGTGACAAATTGTAGAAGGAGGAAATAATGGTTTAGAGAGAGCCTCTTTAATTATGTGTTCACATTACCAACTTTCAAACTCAATTGAATATGTGATGAACGAAACTATGGATTTTGCTGGGTGTTTAGTTGTTTATTTCACTAGTTGTGGGTTTTTTGTTGAAGTGGTGAATAGCTAAATAGTGAAGCCTGCAAGGTAGGAAGTGGAGATAATTTCGGATTGCTTGCACAAGTTCGAAAACCCAAAGCAAACTTTGCTGATTATAGCTAAATCAACAGCCGTTGAAATATTCATAAGAGCCCCTGATGTGTGTGGTGTTGATCTTAATTGGGTAATATATGAACTTGCCCACATGAGAATTTGTCAGGATGAGATACGATATTAAATATGTATCACATGATAAGGATACTCTATGTTGATGGGTTTTCCTGAAAAAAGAACAAAATAGGCTGAATATGATTCTACGGACCAGAGAATGTAGTTTTAGTTAAATAAAGTTGTAACCTTGATTTGATTTGTTATATTCTACCTTGATGACGAAAAGGTTACATATTTCGGCCTTATTAACAGTTTTTCAATCCTTATGACGTAATCTCATTATCTAACTGTTACTTACCAAGTCTAAACCTGTTCTCAACAAACTAATAAATATTCATCATCAATATGATAACATCCTACGACATTTTAGTGGAAATTATTCCCCTCAACTTCCACCACTAACTTGTAAAAAGAGTGCAAGTAGACTACGTTTTGAGGCACCATCGAGTTACAGGAATCTCTTTTCTAGCATAAATTAGCTTTTGCTTTACTTGCCAGCTTGAGAATCGCCGAAGGGAAGCAATGCTCCCACATCCGAGTTTCGGATAGTAATCTAGGGCCAAATCCTCGATATTCAGACTTTTACTTTAAGCACCCGGTGCAGAACTTTTCTCTCTAGTTCCCTTGATTTGACCACTTGGAGGATAGCACTCTCATATTTTTACCCACAAGATTGTCAGCAAGGACTATCTTTTGACTCTCTAGTTAGTGCCACATATTTGAAGCAAGTTTTTATTTAAAAAACATCCTGTTCATATGCAAAGGAAATAGAATTAGAGTTCAAACCACGATGAGGATATTTGCCCCGAAACATTTGGTCTGCTCATGGATCTGCGTCTGCCTTGGCTACTGATTCCGTATAACTCTCAACAAAAGGGTTGCTGGGGTTTCTCTAAAGATTTCCTTGAAGAAACAAGTTAGTGATGGGAACTCCGACCTCGATCATTTATTTGAGCTTGCGCCGTGGTTCACCGCTGCTTGTGTCTTCCGTCACTTAAGAGTGTAGTGATATGGTTGGATAAAATGTCCGTAAAGGACTGCAGCGATGGTCTGCTACCTCGCCGAGAGAGGATGGTGGTGTTCGCCGAGATTGGCCTTGTCTGAGGACGCGTAGATGCGCTGGCAGGCTAGCATTGCGATGTTGTGGGGCGGGTTCTTTTCCCCAGCACAAGGGCCCACTACAAAAAAAATTTCGCATTCACGAACTTGCAGATACAATACGGGTCGACAGGTGACGAAGCGGAGGTAACCTACTAAGGGTTGAAATTGCCAAAGCAAATAACAAAATGGGCCTGGCGAAAACAGACGAGACTTGCGAGTATTTCGTCTTTACCGACGATACTTATGGCCCCCAAATAAGAGTGGGGCATCCAGGTGGAAGCGATGCCCTCTCGCACTCCCTATACGGATCAATATCCATCGTAGATATGGCCAGATGTTTTTAATTTGAATGAAAAACTCATGCAAACATAGTTCGTATGAACTTTTTCCTCAAATAGAAACCATCAGGGTTGCAAATTTATGTTATAGTCTTATGTGATGGAATCACACAATACTATACCATAAATGAGCACACGAGCGGAAGGCCACTCTACCCTGCGCAAGCACCTGTAACGTCGTAATAAGGGGTGAGCTCACCCGATGCCTAGCTTATGACTGGAGGGCCCAGCCAACGTGGCGGGTCCCATACCCGTCCGGGGTTTAAGTGGAAAGGCTGAATCTTGTTGTTCAATTAGGCATTGTTCTTTTTATTTATAATTTTCATAAGTTAATTCTTTTTGGATGGATTTATAAGGAATTCAATATATATGTTTCAAACCGCCACTAAATAACACAACATACAATAATTCGAAAAATACGCTACACGAATAAATAAACTTCCAGTAGTAACCAATCTAATCCGTCCAATAAATGATTTAATACACAATAACTCGATGAAAATGTTTCAAAAAATACATAAGTGGCAGGCAGTAAATAATCTAAACCATGCAAGTTTTAAAAAAATTGGATCGATTACAACAGTTATTAAGAGGAAAAGTAAAGGGTACTAATCCAACAACCTCAACGAACGCTAGTAGATGGTGTTGGCAATTTTTAATGATGTCGACGAGTGGTTAATGCTTTTGTAACTATTAACATATGGCATGCGCACTTAATATAAAAATTTAACTTTGACTTTATATAAGAAATAGTTTTATACGCGAAAATTTATCGTTTTTTATAAAAAAATTGAATTATACTTTAATGGAACCTTATCCTTAAGTATTTTTGCTATTGATAGATTTATAAAAAGTATTAGCAGGGTTTATTGCACCTAGCCGATTCGTTGGTTTGACTGTTTTCTTCTAATCGGCGGAGACAAATGAGCTCTTTCGAATACGGGCGATCCGCTGATTCCGTCTAAATTCGTAAAAATCCCCTGCGGGGTACATTAAATTCCAAATAATGATGTTCCTCTACATAGCGACATCCTTTGGGGTCATTTGCTGATTTAAAAACCACCAACAACGGCTGTTTATAGGCGATTTAAAATATATGACAATTCACGTAGAAAGTAGATCCATCGGGTGGTAAAAAAATACGGAACAAGAACTTCCTCCAAATAGTGTATCGATCCCGGCCGAAATACAATTACTTTTTATATTCTGTATGAAATGATGAATTGTCGTGGCAACACTTCACTTTGGTTATTCCGATATTCAAAGTCCGTTTCTTGAGAATTGTTTTCAATGTGTGCTGCGTATTCGTCTTCCTTTAGAAAGTTAAGTTGACAAAAATAACATCCTTTTGATGATAAAATGAAGGATTCGTTGATTTGTTTTCTCGCTCGAAACTGGAATAACAGCTCATATGATGGGAAATCTCCCAGAACTTTTGGTTTCTCCTGAATTGATACACCTGAGTTCAAATTATCCGCGCTTGAAATGGTGCTATTTGCTTTTTGAATGGAACGTATGGTTCGGTTGTCAGTCGCTCAGTAAACCTTCTTTAAAAGGTTTTCTAATTTGATTTGTGCAAGAGTCACTATGAATCACGACATGTAACCAAACACAAGAAACAGAAACCCTTCAGGCAAACAACGGGAGCACCAACGTCGAGTTGGCAGGCATCAGGGTATTTCCACAAACCAAATTTCGTTTCAAATCGATGTACAGATTGCTTTTAACTGCTCGTCTATTTCTTGGGAATGCACCCGACGTCAACCTTTCTCAAATAGTGCAGGACAATCATTTACATGACATTCGTGATGGCAACGAGGTGCCGTAGGATCAAATGGATGCTGATGATTAATTTGGAGGCGTACGAAATCTAAATTGAAACAAAACGACAAAATCAGATAAACAAAGTTGTTAGAAAAACTGTAGATAAACTTCCCGTGCCATTTAAAGACTTCCGAATTTTTTGTGACGATTACGTTTTCTGTTAAGTGGCCTGATTTCCCAGCCTGACACTAGTCGAACTAACTGCCGAGAATATGAACCTCGCAAACGGCTGTCTGCCCAACTACACTACACCGCCAAATACCCGCAATGGTGTTCCACGTTTTCCGCACTAACCCCGTCGACAGCTTTTCCGCACTTCGAACTCAGTCGCACAGTTCTTGCTACTCCAAATTGCCGTGCACGAAAATTCACCGTAGAAGTCCCTTTCATAGTCGTCGTTCCCACTCCCTCCCACTTTTCCGTATGACCGGCGCTTTTTACACTTCGCCGCCCGACCTCAGGACACTTTTCACTGTTTTTCACTGCTAATTTATCTGTTTTCCGTTCAAATTCACTGCCGTCGCACGACTTTTCCCACCTTGACGATCCGTCTACAACTCTACTAAATTTCGCGTTCACCACGTTTTCTTGTGTTGGCTTCTTCTGAGACGTTCACTGCAAGAAAATTCTTTCGTGAATCGCTCGCGATGTGATTTTCGCTCCCGGACCGACAAATATAAACCTTTCAACTCAGAAAACGATTTCAAAAAAACAACTTTCGACTGATCTCCGTAGCAGACTCCCGGATGCGTCCAGGTAGATCTCCCTACTTGTGGCGATCAGCCACAGAACGGCTCTGGTCGCAACGGGGTTTCTTGACGAGCCCACTCATCTACCCAATGTAGTTTACATTGCCGGACAATCCAATTCGTGGATAAGTTGCGTGATAAAGAGGTTGCCGTGTCCCAATTTTAATTGTAAATTTATATAATTAATTTTTCAAATTCACAATTAAAATTGGATTAGCATTGTGATGGTTTTCGAGCAATTTGCTTAGGCAACTGCTCGATTACTACAAGAGTTTCATGTTTATCTAGAAATGCCTATAGTTGCTTTTCGTTTTTGGAATCAACATGGGTGCAGTACTATAAGGCAAATTTCTCGATCTTCTCTGAAGTTAATGCTGCCGGATCAAGAAAATTGGAATCCACCTACTGTGACCAATTATACTTGCAAATATTTGAAACTTCACATGCCAAATGGCCATCGGCAGCACTGCCTTCAGATCATGTCGTGACTTAGAGCAATTTGTAAATTCTGTTTCTGTGGAAAAACTAACCATAATCCTTCTTTACATAAGAATACTTCGCAGAAATTTTCACAACAAACACGATTCCTTCACCAAGGTTGAAAACGTTTTCGGTATCACTTTCGGTCGACTCATCGTACTCTTCCATAGAACCCTATTTAAGCAAGTTAGATTCTCACTACCAGAGTTTTATACCTAACCATGTATCCTAATTGGCATGTCTAGCAGAACTTTTTCTTAAAGATATACATTAGCAGACAATTATTTTGTTTATTTGATACCCGCAGGCCAATTCTTTTTTTTCTTTAAAAGCCGTCGGGCCTTGCTTTGTTGTGTGAGCAGACGCGTCTGTTCACA